>JAPKLW010003722.1:3290-36809 GCA_026898455.1 Plectranthus barbatus
AACAAGTAAGCTACTGGGAAAGGAAACCTTAGACAGATTTCCCAACAGTCTATATTCTTACAAAGTATTCGATCATTATTTAAATCTCAATTCGAGACCAAATAATAAGATCTACAGGAAAAAAAGAAAAAAAAAGAAGACTAAACTAAGCAAAAGAAAAGCATAATTAAATTTCTCATTTAAGAGAAAATATAGAACTGGTGAAAGTGTAAATAGGTTACTCGTATTTATAGAGCCAATATAATAAAAAGGTCAAAATTTGATTATATTCTACCATTTTTAAATGATTGTATTTGATTTGATTTCCAATTATTTTGATATCTGTGTTTGGAAATATAAAAATAAAAGTATCATAATTAAATTTGTTCAATTTTAGTCATGTTTATTAAATCATTTCTATATTAAATACGTATCAAATCTATAAACACTGTTTAGGGAATTATATTTATCAATTAAGGGAAGAATAATCTTAATATATTTATATATGAATATTGTTTCCATAATTAATCAATATAATCTCCTAATTGATTTTTATTGAGATTTAGTACAATTTAACTTGAAATGATTAAAGAGAAAAAAGTTTGATACATTAATAGAAAAACTTCCATATATCATAAATTACTTAAAATATAATTTTGTTAAGGAAATAATTTATGTATATGATTAGTAGTGTATCCACATGGTAAATCCAATGTAAATAATTTTTTAAGAATATTATAATTTAAATTTGAATTGCTCCCCATTCAAGAAATAATTATAGACTGATAAAAAATTAAAAGCATTGACATAAACACAATTATAATGATGTATTAAATTATATTTTATTATAAAATAAAAAAACAAAATATTTAACTGAAAATAAATAAAAGTTTCGTACATAAATTTTTTTTACATAAATATTGTTTTCTTAACTAATAAATATAATCTACTAATTTATTTTTATTGAGATTTGATATACCTTTAATTGAAACTTATCAAATAGATAAATATAATTTCTTTAAATATAAATATCATTTATAGATTCAATCATAAATGTTAATTATAAACAAAGAAGTATATAAATGATATTTATAATTATAGAATGTTTTACTTATTAATTAATGAACTAAGCATTTATTTAATGAACAATTAATGCATCTTAAACTTACCATATTTTGTCTCCGGTATTGTTTTAATATATATATAGATATTGCAAATATAGTAGCACAACACGTGAGAAAAGAACTTGTAGGCCAAAAATAATTATGCATAGGTGAAAATCAATTGAATGTTATCCACAAAAGGATTCTATAAGCACCATATTTAGACAATTTGTTAAGTTTTTTCACTATATATCACGTCCTAATTAATTTATAGCTTATATATTCGACACATATTTGACAGTTTGTTATGTATTATTAAATACTTCTATTGATGGAAGATACCCTTTGACTCATACATTTTAAATAAATAAAATAAAACATCTATTATTATTATTATTATTATTATTATTATTTCTGGTGTTGACAGAGGATACCAACTAATTGTAGGGAAACGAATGTTTTTTTTTTTTTTTTAGAGTAAAAGCTGCAAATTGAATTAAACAAGTTCGGTATGGGCTGCAAACATGCGCTGCAGCGCTACATCATGAGGGGTTGAAAACTCAACAGCCCTTCTACGAGTGCGTACAAGATTTGCAATCTTGTGCGCCAAGAGATTATGGGATCTAGGAATCCACACAAAACACAAATCTTCAAAGGTCTGGGCAACACACAAAATATCAGAAATAATGGTGCCGAGAGAAGTTCTGGGAATCTCTTTATTCTTGAGCATGAAAATCACCCCTTGATTGTCCATCTCGACACAAATCCTCGTATGGCCCTCATGCTTGGCACGCATGATTCCATCAAGGCAAGCCATAGCTTCTCCCAACTCAATATTCTCACAATTATGCACAAACCTTGAGCAGAAACCGATAAGAATCCCACTGCTACTTCTAAAAACTCCAGCAAGCCCAGCCCCAGATGAGTCAAGAGAAGCATCAGAGTTCAACTTAACATAATTTGTGTGAGTGGGCGTCCAAGTGGGGGTAGGAAGTAAAACCTGGTCAGTAATTTTAGCAGCTTCATTGGCAGCCTGGTATTGCAAGATGGATGAGGTTGCAATGCCAAAACATTCCTGTGCAGGGAGCAATCGTTGTTGGAATAGCAGCAGGTTGCGTGACTTCCACAAAATCCATAAAAGGGCCATGAAAAGATCAATGAAATCTGGCGGTTTGTCTTTAATCAGCCCAAGAATCCAATCCTGAATCGTCATGTGAAGGCCAATGTTATCAGTAATAATCTGCAGCGGGCTAGCCTTCCAGAAAAAACCACTCCAACTGCAATCTCTGAGGGCATGCTCGGTGGTCTCATTTGCTTCACCACAGCGGCAACAAATAGGGTCGATGGGGACTCCCTTTTTCCGCAAGTTCATCTTTGTAGGGAGGATTCCGTGAAGGCACCTCCAGCTGAAAATTTGCATCTTGGGTGGGACAAAAAGCTTCCAGATCCATCTCCAGACTTCCGGATTATTGGATGACGAAGAGGCCTTCGATGAAGCAACATCTTTCCTGCTCTTCGCCGCCCAATAACCTGACTTCACAGTGTAACATTCGTTCTTGGTGTGTCTCCAACTCATGCAGTCCTTCGCTTCGTGAGATGAGATTGGTATCGCCAAAATTGCTTGTTGGAAATTGACAGGGAACAAAGACTGGAGAAGCTGGCGATTCCACTCATTGCCAGCCTCATTCATAAGGTCCCGAACAACATGAATGCCCTACAAAAAATGAAGAGATGGGGAGGGAGGAGTCAGTCGAAAGAAATCTCGGATCCTGTGGTCCCCCCAGACAGAAATGGATCGCCCATCTCTGACCGTCCACTCAATACCCTCTTTCAATAAAGGTATGCCTGCAAGAATACTTCGCCAAGAAAAGCTAGGGTTGTGCCCGGACTTGGCATTCAAGAAATGATCTCGGGGATGGTACTGAGCTTTCCAGCACCGGGCAAGGATGGAGTTTTGGTTAGAAATGAGGCGCCACCCCTGTTTAGCAAGAAAGGCTTTGTTGAAATACTCAAGCTCCCGAAACCCCAGACCACCAAAATCCTTCATTGCACACTGGTTTTCCCAAGAACACCAAATGATTCTCCTCTCATTGTTCTTTTGCCCCCACAAAAAATTCGCAATGGCTTGATTAATTTTCTGGATGGTTGAGAGGGGGAGTAGACAACAACTCATGATGTAGGAGGGGATCACTTGGGCCACTGCCTTGATAAGGGTAAGTTTACCAGCTTAAGACAGAGATCTAATTTTCCAATTCTTAAGTTTTTTGTGCACTCGATCCATAATGAAGTCGAATGTATCCCGTTTTCTTTGGCCAATAGACATTGGCATGCCCAGGTAGGAGCAGTGCTTGTCAACAACTGGAGTTCCCCACAAAGAGCTCAAAAAAGAAAGACGTTCTGGTAAAATACACATACTGAAAGCAATGGTTGATTTCTCCAGATTAACTTGTTGCCCCGATGCTTTGGTAAATTTTTCGATGATGGCCTTGATAATAAAAATCTCACTCTCGCTCGCCTTTCCAAAAATAATGCTATCATCAACAAAAAAGAGGTGTGTGATCACAGGTGTCGTACAACAGATTCTCGCCCCATGTATCAGACCATTTGTTTCAGATTCTTGGATGAGTGCTGAGAAAGCCTCCATACAAAGAAGAAAGAGGTAAGGTGATAGGGGGTCTCCTTGGCAAAGGCCCCGTGAGGGTACAAAGAATGGAGAAGAATTCCCATTAATAAGGACCGAGTAAGAGACAGAGCTCACACACCTCATAATAAGATCAATCACTTTTTTGGTCAAAACCCAATCTCCTCATAACATTCTCGAGAAAGTACCATTCAACACAATCGTACGCTTTGGACATGTCAAGTTTCAGCGCAAAGCTGGCTTCACTTTTTGATTTGTTGGTCTTCATGTTGTGAAAGAGCTTCGCCGCCAGTAGAGCATTGTCAGTAATCAAACGCCCTGGAATAAAGGCTGATTGGGCTTGGTTAATGATGTTGGGAAGGATAGGTTTCAGCCGGTTTGCGATGCATTTGGTAACAAGCTTGACAACCACATTACAAAGACTAATGGGTCGGTAGTGTTGAGGGGAGGTTGGGGAGTTAATTTTGGGGATCAGAACAATGTTTGTGTGGTTGATGTTGCGGGGGGAGAAGCCGTGATTTAGAATGTTAAGGATTGTGGGGACAAGATCATGTTTCAGAATTGGCCAGAATTTGGAAATGAAGAGGGCAGGGATACCATCCGGGCCAGGGGCTTTTAGTGGGTGCATTTCTTTCAAGGCAGTGACAATTTCCTCTTCACTATAGTCTGCAGTCAATGAGATGTTCATCTCAGGCATCACTTTTGATTGGATTGCTTTCATAGGGTAACGAATGATACCCACACATAAATTCCACCAGAATTACTCTTGTTTTAGGCTTTTAGCCCTAACCACACAAGAGAGAGAAAACAAAATAAAAAGAAATTATATGAACATTCTAATGTTTTAATTTCTTAAAATGACCAATTTTATAAAACATATAATAATTTTGGTCACTTTTATCAATGCATATCAAATATGACTGTTAGCCCTGAGATCAGAGTATTGAGTTTTAAAGAAGAGGAAAATTGATTAAAAAAAAGAAGAAGTAATAAACAACAAAAGTTTATAGTGGTTCAGACAGAAAAGTCCTATGTCCACTCTTCAGACAAAATCTGGAAATCAACTAAATATTGGATTACAGGGTGTTCCCACGATCTATCACTACCTGGTGAATGTCTTGTCCACCAGTCCATTAGCTCACTCGCCCGATTCTTTGATAGTCTTTCACTTCTCAGCTTCTCAGAGTGTGGGCACACCACACAGCCTCCTAGTCGGAATTGAGATTTGTATAGTTCTTCTCGAAACTGACTATCTTGCGTCTAAAAGCCCGTAAGAGTCAAGGTACAAAGTGTACTTGATTGTTGTGTTCTTTCTTGGAGAGAAAGAACACCAAGATGAACTCAAGATCGGAATATTCTGAGTCTCATTTTCACGAAGGTGATACACGGTAAGCTTGTAGAAAGCCTCAAATGTTTGAGTATAAATTTCTGTAGAATTTTCGCTTGTTTGATAATAGATTGTTTGGATGATGAATCTCTTGAAGTCCTTGACTATTTATAGTTGATGATCCAGAGATTTGAAATAGAGCCGTTTAGAAACAATCAGATACTGTTCAATCCAATGTTTCTGTTCTCTGCGGCGGTAGGTAGCTTTTATGGGAAATCCTGTACATTCTCGTGCTTTTTTGACTTTGACTGTTCACCTTTACGTCAGAACAACTGTAATGATCAGTCCGAGGAATCAAGACTTAAGTCTTGAGTTTGCAGACTTTAAGGAATCTCCAATCCTTAAGTCTAAACTTGTCAGTACCATTCCTCAGATGATTCTTGTTTTCTCTATGCGCGGGGATTGGAACCAAGGTCCCATGTTGATGTCGTCAGTCTGACAAGTCCATGCAGACTGACGTCTCTAGTCTGCTCGTTGATCGCCAGACTGACAAGTTTGATATTCGAGACTGGTGAGCTCCAGACTTGTCAGCTCCATATTGATGTATTCCCAAACTTGTCAGTTCCAAAATGATGGGACTCAGACTAATAAGTTTCATACTGATCTTTTAGTCTATTTGAGTCCTTTGCGCATTGATAAACTCATATTTATACTCACTTATCTATATTTTTCTCCATTGTTACAAGTGTTTTACATTATTTTTTACTTATTTCTGTGCATGAGTCTATTTTAGAGGGTGTTATGCCTTTGATGGGTGATTTTTGCAGGTTTTAGGCCAAATTCATTGGAAATCCGTACCGAAAGCAGATCATGTTCAAAGGAACAGTCATGACTTTTTCCACAGATGGAATCTAACGTAATGGAACACATGGATGGAAAGATCTTTGAGTTATCTTTCCAACGCAACTAAAATCGGGTCAATCGGAGTTTGGGAGCAAAAGTTATGGCCAAAATTGTGAGACTGCGCAGACAGAGGTTTTTGTGTCGAGAGATAGGATTTGTGTCAAGAGACAGGATTTGTGTCGACCGAAGCAGAGGTCAAAACTCCGGAAAATTGTGATCTGCAATCCTGTCGACCGACAGGATTTGTGTCGATTGACACGGAGGCCCGAAAAAGCTGTTTTGGCAGTTTTTGCTATTTTTACCCAATACTCAAATTAGGTCTTTCCCCCCCTCTATAAATATGAAATCTTTGGCACGAAAAATATACAGTTTTTCCTTGGATTTTACATTGAGTTTTGGAGTTTTTCAAGACATTGAAGGTTCCTTTTCATTTGTAAGTTCATTAATTAAATGTTTCTTTATTTTCTAGTCATGATTTGTGACTAGAACCCTAAACAGGTTCTAGGGTTATGATTTCTTTTTTGATACATGTCTAATTGATATCAACTCATATAGCATGGTTTAATTCTCTTATTAAATTTTATAATCTAGATTAAAAGAAGGACCGAGAGGTGAATTGAGATCTAGGTTTATAGTTAATAATTGATGGATCGAGAGACGAAAATTATTAACAGGAAGAGAGAATTAATTGTGTTTGTTTTCTGTCTCAAAAGGAAGAAACCTACATAGGAATAATTAGATAATTATGAGATTGATTAATTTGGTGTTCTTGAGACCAAGAGGAGATAGTCACTAATTAATAATCTAGGATTTAATTGCCTGACCAAGGAATTTAATCCACAAGAATCTATGTTTTCTCCATTGCTGAGTTGATTGAGATTGCATGTTGATGATTAGATTATCTGCCCTAGGATCTGTGCTTTTCTTTATTGTTTTCAAAACCCCTTTAATTTCTTGCAATTGTTATCTTTAAATTTCTAAACAAAATCCCGTTTTCAAAATTCCTCAAACATCTATGTTCTAGAAATCATAGCTAGTACTTTGGATTTATCATTGTACAGTCCCTGTGGGATCGACCACCTACGGGTGTAAAAAAACATTATTTGCTACCGCTATTTTGCAGTTATCAAATTGGCGCCATTGCCGGGGATTTGTCAGATTAATCTAATTATTAGTTTATTTTTAGTTCTGATGGATTGAGGCTGTATTTTTTAATTTCGTTTTTATTGGTTTTGCTGTTTTTAATTTCGTATTTAGTTTGTTGATTTTGGTTTTTGGTGTTTAATTTTCGTGTTTTTCCTGTTCAGTTTTTTTTCGGTTTTCGGCCTCTGTTTCGATCGACAGATTCTCTGTCGACCGAAACAGGCGCAGAAAACACCCGTGTCGATCGACAGCCTATCTGTCGATCGACACAGTTGCTGATTTTCTATTTTCTTTTGTTTTTCTTGCAGTTTTAACACAAGGGCCCAGTGCAATCCACTCGAGACTTTTGACCCAGAAATCGAGGCCATCGTCAGAAAAAAGGAAGGGAAAAACCAAGCAAACCACTGAATTCATCATGGCAAGTCCGAGCCACTCCGATGGGGAAACTGAGACCGACCAACCGTTGATTACTCCGGAGAATGCCCTACTACTGGTCCATGAAGTCAACCACATGAAAGACGTCATGAGGCAACTCCTGGAGGAAAAGGAAGCAGAAAGGCGCGAGGCCGAAAGAAGAGATCGAGAAAGAGCCCGCACAGATGACTCTGATGATGAGGACCCCAATGCGATGGCCAAGAAGTACAGACCACAGCCCGGGAATGAGGGATTTGTTATTGGCATCATCGCTAATAACTTTGAACTCAATACCGGCTTGATTCAGATGGTTCAGCAAAACCAATTCGGGGGCCGAGCAGTGGAGGATCCGTACACCCACCTCAGGATGTTCGTGGAGGTGTGTGATACCATCAAGCAGAATGGAGTCTCTCAGGATGTGATCCGGCTTTGTCTGTTCCCTTTCTCACTTAGGGATCAGGCGCGGTCGTGGTTCACCGCTTTGGATTGCACCAACATTCGGATATGGGCTGATCTCCGAACAGAGTTCCTCGGCGCATTCTTCCCGCCGTCAGTGATTATTCAGAAAAGGATGGAAATCCTGCAGTTCCACCAGATGATGGACGAGACTCTCTTTGAGGGGTGGACCATGTTCAATGAGCTGCTGAGAAGTTGTCCGGGTCATGGAGTGGTTCCTCAGAAGCAGACCCACATCTTCTACAGAGGATTGACTATGGAGAGCCAGAAGTCGGTGGACTATGCAGCTGGAGGTTCATTGATGAGAAAGTCACCGGAAAAGGCTCTAAAATTGTTCAGGAAGATGGCCCTACATGATCAACAATGGAGGAATCCAAGGAGGCCACAAATCCGAGCTGTTGAGACAAAGGATGATGATGTATTGAAGAAAGAGGTTGAGAAGCTAAAGGGGGAAGTTGAAAAACTAACTACTTCTGCTTCTGTTTCTGTTGCACAAGTTGACCCTATCGCCGACGTGAACTACATGAATCGTGGTGGCTACCAGAATCAGTACCGGCAAGGGGGATACCAACACTACCATCCTAGACCTCATCCAGGTTTCTCCTACTCTCAGCCTGAAGCTGCCGAACAACCACCGCCAGATTTTGATGTGCAGAATGGCGAGATTGTGGAAAAGAAGAAGGAAACCCTTGAAGAGGTGCTCAAGAACTTCATCAAAGCCTCATATTACAGAATGGGGAAAATCAAGAAAGAAGTGGAAGGAGTTAATACCAAGGTGGATCTGCTCGGCAAGCACGCCAAGATCATTGAAACTCAAATGAGCCAAATTGTTACCACTATCGGGATACAACATACTCCAGGGAAGCTACCCAGCGCCACCGAGGCAAATCCCAAGAACCAGAAAGATTGCAAAGCTGTGAAGCTGAGGTCCGGAAAGAGATACAAAGGTCAGAGCATGCCCCAAAGCAAGTTTGGGGGGAGAAAAGAAGCAGATCCAGCAGAGCCGGCCTCTGTTTCGATCGACAGGACTCCTGTTGATCAACACAGAGACCCAGAAGAGGCAGTCGACACAGATTCAGAGGAGGAGATCGACAGAACTGCAGACGGTGTGTCGACCGACACACCCCCTGTCGATCGACAGGCAGTCCAGAATCAAGGCCAGTCGACACAACAGCATGCCCAACAGCATTCCTCCACTTCCAAGGCTGCCAAGACACCTCCGATGCCATTTCCTCAGAGATTCGCCAAGCAGAAAGAGGATTCCAAGTTCTCACGCTTTGTCGAGAACTTGAAGAAGGTAAGTATTAATCTTCCACTAATTGAAGCTCTTTCTGAAATTCCAGGTTACAACTTACATGAAATATCTCCGGAAGCTGATGAGTGAGAAGAAACACTTTGTGGAGAATGCAACCATGAAGCTTCATGAGCAGTGCAACATGGTCCTACAGAAGAAACTTCCAGTCAAGAGGAGTGATCCAGGCTGTTTCACCATCTCAGTTGAGATCGGGGGGTTCAAGTTCGAGAAGGTGCTGTGCGATACTGGTGCCAGTATCAACCTCATGCCCTACTCCATCTTTCAGTGCCTCAAGATTGGAGAACTGAGGCCGACTACTATTACTCTGCAGATGGCAGACCGATCTGTGTCTCGCCCAAAAGGTATCATAGAGGATGTTCTCATTCGTGTGGGTCATCTGATTTTTCCTGCAGATTTTGTAGTCTTGGACATGAAGGAGGATGGAAGCACACCACTCATCTTGGGAAGGGAATTCCTAGACACCAGTGCTGCTCTGATTGATTGCCGTGGTGGAGAGATCACGCTTCGAGCAAATGAGGAAGCACATTCAAGCTCGACACAAGCCGGTAACAATCTGAATGCTTCAGAATCACATCCAGAGAGGAAACAGATGAGGAAGAAGAAGAAGAAGAAGCAAGTGAGGAGTTCAAAGAAGACCAAGCCGCTCAAAGATGGGAGCGAGGGAACGAGTCGGCAAAATTGTCAATTACACCGTCTCTTCCCGAGCTCACTGCTGTCATCCAAGATCGGTGGGTCTATATGATGGATTCTCATAGTAGGCGAGTGCGAGCTAGCCCACCTTGGTTCTGAAAAGAGGTATCGTCGAGCCGCGACGTTAACTAAAGCACTTGTTGGGAGATAACCCAACTTTTACATGCTTTCTTTTCAATTTTCGTTGTTCTTTACAATTGTCGTTTTATTTCCATTGGTGTGTTTCACTTTAAGTTTCAAATTTCTGTTTTGCATTTTTTATTAGTTTTTTTTCAAAAAAAAAAAAGAGGAATGCCTCTGTTTCGATCGACAGGATCCCTGTCGATCGACACAGATGGTTCAGCACGGAGAACTCTTAGTTCGACAGACACAGAATTCGACAGAAGGCTCTGTGTCGATCGACACAGAGTGCTAGCAGCCCCAAACCCCCGTTGTGACGAGCTGATTTCTCCAGTGGATAAAAATGTCGATGTCTGAGATCGACAGTCAGGTACCGTTCTTGTTCTTGTCTGATTTTCAAACTTTTTCTTACTCTCCGAGTTCGAAATAAGTTTGGGGGGATGTGGACAAGAAGTCGAACCTTTACCCCTTATCTTTATTCGCTTTCCATTTTATTTGTTATACTTGCTTTATTTGGTTTGTTTAAATTTTTGCCAATAAAAAAAATATATAGATAGTATGTGAGGAAAATCTTTAAGTAATTGAACCCTCTAGCATTATATGCAATGTTTGGAATCGATCTTTGATTAGTTGAGTTGATTTCGATTGTGGTTGATTTGCCTATGAATGTAGAATACCGCATGATAAGGTCTAATTGAAACTTACGCTTGCATGATGTTTGAGTGGATTGAAATTGACTAAGCAAGAATTTTTGAACCCAAGTGAGTTTTGAGCCTTTATTTGTTCATGAGAGATTCGCATGTATGTTTTCGTTTCTCTAGAACTTGCTTTTGTTCTGTTTTGAGACTGCATAGTGTGCACAAGGATAGAAAATGATCTTAGGCCATCTTTGTTAGCCAAATTATCCTAAACACTGTCCCTTGTGATATTTTTATCCCTAAATTAGCCCCTTTGAGCCTGTTGTTTTTCTTTCTTGGTCTATGAGATAAGGAAACATTGTAGTTCTATTTTGTCTATGAGAGAGTACTATGAGAAAGGTGATGTGTATCCTGTCTATAGGATTTAGGTGAAATAAGGGTAATTTTTATAAGTGGATGAGAAATTATTAAAGTGGTTTACAAAAGAAGGTTGGGCTCTAGAAAAAAAAATATTTGTGTCCTTATAAGCTCAAATCATTAAACAAAATTTTTAAGAGCATAAAAGGACTAGGAAAAAAATGAGCCTTGATTTGTGTTGAAATTTTTAGGAGAAGGGTAGATGTTCATAAGAGAGTGAATTGATATTGATGAGGTGGACGCACTTAGTTGATTTTGAGTCACTTGACCATATTTCCCAACCTTTCACAAAAAGCCTACATTACAACCCTATCAAAGTCCTTTTTGATTCTTGAATTGTGTGCACATTTGAGCAGTGGATATTTTAGAACTCTTGCAAGCCTATGGTAGAAATTTCTTCATACATGTTGTGAGTGCTTTCATTTGAAACCCAAACACTTGAGTGGTTGAGCAATACACTTTCCCGTGAGTCTTCCGAAGTTGATGATATCTTATCTCTTTCAATTGTTTGAGTGATGTGGATTGATGAACCTTGATTGTGATGAATCTTGTGAGGCATTGCACTTTCAACTGCTTGAGAATTCTTTTCTTCTTTTCTTCGATTGAGGACAATCTAATATTCAAGTTTGGGGGGTTTGATAAGCTCATATTTATACTCACTTATCTATATTTTTCTCCATTGTTTCAAGTGTTTTACATTATGTTTTTACTTATTTCTGTGCATGAGTCTATTTTAGAGGGTGTTATGCCTTTGATGGGTGATTTTTGCAGGTTTTAGGCCAAATTCATTGGAAATCCGTACCAAAAGCAAATGATGTTAAAAGGAACAGTCACGACATCTTCCACAGATGGAATCTGAGCTAATGGAACACATGGATGGAAAGATCTTTGAGTTAGATTTCTTACCCAACTGGAATCGGGTCAATCGGAGTTCGGGAGCAAAAGTAATGGCCAAAACCGTGAGACTGTGCAGACAGAGGTTTTTGTGTCGAGAGACAGGATTTGTGTCGACCGAAGCAGAGGTCAAAACTCCGAAAACTTGTGATCTGCAATCCTGTCGACCGATAGGATTTGTGTCGATCGACACGGAGGCCCAAAAAGCTGTTTTGGGCCTGTTTTGGCAGTTTTTGCTATTTTTACCCAATACTCAAATTAGGTCTTTTTCCCCCTCTATAAATATGAACTCTTAGGCACGAAAAATATATAGTTTTCCTTGGATTTTACATTGAGTTTTGGAGTTTTTCAAGATATTGAAAGTTCCTTTTCATTTGTAAGTTCATTAATTAAATGTTTCTTTATTTTCTAGTCATGATTTGTGGCTAGAACCCTAAACAGGTTCTAGGGTTATGATTTCTTTTCTGATGCATGTCTAATTGATATCAACTCATATAGCATGGTTTAATTCTCTGATTTAATTTTATAATATAGATTAAAAGAAGGACCGAGAGGTGAATTGAGATCTAGGTTTATAGTTAATAACTGATGGATAGAGAGATGAAAATTATTAACAGGAAGAGAGAATTAATTGTGTTTTTTTTCTGTCTCAAAAGGAAGAAACTACATAGGAATAATTAGATAATTATGAGATTGATTAATTTGGTGTTCTTGAGACCGAGAGGAGATAGTCACTTATTAATAATCTAGGATTTAATTGCCTAACCAAGGAATTTAATCCACAAGAATCTATGTTTTCCCCATTGCTGAGTTGATTGAGATTGAATGTTGATGATTAGATTATCTGCCCTAGGATCTGTGCTTTTCTTTATTGTTTTCAAAACCCCTTTAATTTCTTGCAATTGTTATCTTTAAATTTCTAAACAAAATCCCTTTTTCAAATTTCCTCAAACATCAATGTTCTAGAAATCATAGCTAGTACTTTGGATTTATCGTTGCACAGTCCCTGTGGGATCGACCACCTACGGCTGTAAAAAAACATTATTTGCTACCGCTATTTTGCAGTTATCACGCATCCACATACTGATTCTTTAATCTGTTCTTCGATCAACTCCAATTACAACGCGATAAAAAAGACCTTACTTGATTTTACATTTAGAAGAAAATTGGGGCTAATATAGATAATTTTGACCCTTTGACCCACTAAAACAAAATAATTAAGGACAAAGAAAATTTCTAACAATCAAATTTCCTAACAACGACCAAAAGTACATATGTTTAAATGAGATTTTTAAAGATGTCTTAATCAATCAATAATTTTTTGTTTGGTGATGAAATCAAAACATAAAAATATATTTTAAATATTTTACTCAACATTTAAAACTTAAAAATAATATTTAAATCGCTCCCGTGTTGCACACGGATCGCTCCTGGATTGATTAATATTTTTATATAATTTTTTAATTTTCTTAAGCTTAGATTGCTCCGGAGTCACTCTTGGTCGCCCTCGATCGCACCCAGTCCTTCCCATATTGACCATTCTTTTTTCTGTACATATTTTTTGAACCCGGGTCACACTCTCACTCTCACACACTCACACTACACTCTCACACACAATTTGCATACATACTATACACTCTTTCACAAATACTACACACACTACACAATATTTAATAAATATTATTTTATTTTATTTTGCAGAATTATGTAAATTTCATATGAAAATGTCAAAAATGTATTCTTTTAGCTTTTGAAATATATTTATAAGTGTGACCAAAATCATAAAATATAATAATCAAATTGATTACTTCATAATTCTCTCAATTCTATTTACAGGTAGTTATTTAACCATCCCAACAAGGATCTTATAAATTTAATGTTTCCAAAACGCTTGTAAATATGTAATACTCCCTCTGTCCCAACAGAATAAACTTTCTTACCAAATCGGGCATCCCAACTAAATTTGTCCCTTTCCAAAAATAGTAACTTTTTCACACTCAACAATAAAATATTCATTCCACTAACTTATTCTACACTCACAACTCTTAATTTTTGTGCCGAAAAGAAAAAGGGCCTAATAAATCAAAACGAAGAGAGTACATTTCAAGAAATTGTGAAGTGGAAAATAATACTCCCTTCGTCCCACACGAATTGTCCATCTTTCCTTTTTTGTCTGTCCCACACGAATTGTCCCCTTACCTAAAATGGAAAGTTTTTACAAACTAACTAATAAAATAATAATTTTATCTATCTCTACTACATTCCACTACATTGGTTATTGTGACAAATCCCTTGGGACAGAGGGAGTAAATTGTAAAGTGGTAAAAGAAAAGTAGGTATATTTGATTTTGATGTAATAGTAAATTGGGCCATGAAATGTCAGGATGGATATTAAATTACTTCTCCAATACCACCAACCACTATTGATTGATATATAAATGCATGGCCATCCACTTAAATTATTGAAAACTTTATCATCATCCCACTTATTTAATAATATATACCCAATAATAACCAAAATAGTTTCTGCATGTGGTTTTTTATTCAGAATGGAGGAATTCATGTTTTTATAATTATATTGATCTTGAATTATAATATTTATAATATAAAGAGATGTAATCTCTAAATGGCAAAAAGATGGTTAGATATAACTTATTTTGGAAGTATTTAAATTTTTTTATACAGACATTATATTTGCGAGGTACGAGGGTCGAACTAGAATGAGAGTTTTATATCAAATCATTAAATATATGGATATGTCTAGGGTGTAATCGAATCGAGTTAAGTTGAATAGTGTCGTGCTCAAATTTGACTCATTTAGTATCGAGTCGAGCTTTTTGTCGAATATTTTGAAGTTCACGAACTTTATCGAGCCTAAACGAACTTTCTAAATTTAGAATATATTTAAATTATCTATTATTATTTTGAAAGAAAAAGTTATTTATTTCTAAATTAATATCATATTCATAAACAAATTCTAAATTTTCTCATTATCATAATGAGTTATCATTATTGTTACTCTTAATTCATGAAAGATATTACTTTTATAAAATTAACTATTTTATATTTCTTACTAATTTGGACTAACGAGCTTGCTCACAAGTCGAATATTATGATGCTCAAGTTTGGTTCGTTTAATAAACGAGCTTCTCTAAATGAGCTTGAAAAAGCTTTTATCGAATCGAGACTTGAGTAGCTCACGAACTGCTTGGATCATTTACAACCCTAGATATGCCGTAATTTGTATTTGGAATTGTTACCCCTCTTATTTCCTTAAAAAATCAGCTTAAGGAAAAAGGATGATTAAATATTATATAAAAATTTATGTCATTTTCTCAAATTAATGTGAGATATTTAATACACCACATTTAACACGTAATGTGGAGCATTTAATCTCGGCTCACCGATAACATTTGTAGCATTGAACATTAAATGTTTCACATTGATTTGGGAAAATAGTTCGGGCTAGTATATAATGCTTAAACATCTTATTCGTTATATGTCGGTTTTGTTAGGAGATGAGTGATACAAATATGATATAGAAGACAACCTATTTCAATGATGGGTACTTCAATGCGGTATATTAAATGTCCCAATTTGATTTCAAAAAATGGGCTGGTACATTGTGTTCAAGTATCATACTCTTCATAAGCCAACTTTATAAGAAGATGAGTGATTCTAACATATTAAATATCCCACATTAATTTGGAAAAATGGCTCAGGTTTCATATAATGTTCAAGCATCATTCTCCTTATGAATTGGTTTTGTAAGAAGATAAGTGATGCTAACTTGGTATCTGCAACCACATTTCAATGATAAGTACTCTATAGTTGTTTGAAGTTAAATAGTTTCACGCTACGCATGTTATGAATTTTAGAAATTAAATGATTACACGTTGTATGTCAAAGAGGGTGTATTACATGTCGCACATTGATTTGAGAAATGTTAGCATCACTTATATTCTTACAAAATCGACTTTTGAAGAGAATGATGCTTGAACATTATATAAAATCTGAACCATTTTTCAAAATTAATTCGAGATATTTAATGGGAATAAATTTAGTCCACTACTATATGAACGAGTAATGTGCACGGTAAAAATAATTAGAAAAACCTCAGAGCATGATAATTAATATTTTATTTTTTTAATTAATCATTTATTTCTGTAATATACGAAACACCTAATTTATTTAAAATTGTGTACAGAGAAATTAAAAACAATGGGAAATAAGCAAAATGGGGATTCTTTGTAGCTTGAAATTGTGAATATTATAAGAGGCAGACAATGATATTTGATTTATGTGGTAGAAGTGTGCAGATATAGATAACGTTTGTAAGGTGCATTTGATTTATTGTGAAAGGTATAGCGTTGCTGTCGGACTATCTCCACCGGTCCAACAATTTAGAATTCATTTCTAAAAATTAAGTTTATATTAAATAAAACTGAATCTAATTTTATTTTTTTTTATCATTTACACGATAAATATTAATTATTAAAAAAGAATGCACAATATATAACATATACTCCCTCCATCCCATCATATAGCACGTATTCTTTTTCGGTCTGTCCCGTACATTAAGCACATTTCCA
Source organism: Plectranthus barbatus (assembly GCA_026898455.1). Taxonomy (NCBI): domain Eukaryota; kingdom Viridiplantae; phylum Streptophyta; class Magnoliopsida; order Lamiales; family Lamiaceae; genus Plectranthus; species Plectranthus barbatus. The sequence goes on from JAPKLW010003722.1 coordinate 19,923, forward strand.
AAATTAACAAATCTTAATTAAAATTAACTACACTTGAAATGACTCTCGTACCCCCTCTTTTTCTTAAAATGACTACCCTACCCCTCTGAAACCCTAAATCCCCATCCCTTGATGTTCACTCTCATTTGCTTTACACTGCACTGCACCCCCTTTCTGCTTCATCTCTCTACCGAACCCTAATTCCTCCGCTGCCCTCCTCTCAAATCCTCTGATTCACCGTCGCCTCTCACCACCGCGATGATGACACCTCAAGAAAAACCACTGTGTCACCGTCTGTAGAAAAAAACCATCGCGTTGCCGCTGTCCCTGCTTAGAAAAAAACATCGTGCTCCTAGCCACGACCCCGGCGCGCTGAGCCTCATGTTGATGGCATCCTCCATGGCAACCTGTGTAACCCAACATACACCAACAAGTGGTAAGGCCAGTCTGGTGATGCGGTGGGCAGCGCCTGGAAAAAGTTGGAGGGGAGAGACGGAGGAGAAGAGAGAATTCTGAGAAAAAAGATGTATAATATGAAAAAAAATTATGAAAAATATAAAAATTATGTGTGAGAAATAATAAGAAACAGTTATGAAAATATTATAACTGTCAAATTAATATTTCTATATTACCCTTTGTTTAGATTAAATATGGAAAAAAATACAAATAATAAAATCTAAGAATTAATCACATCCTTTAAAATAAAAAAATCAATGGATCAGATTTGGTCTTATTTCTCATTTGGGAGGTGGTTCACATATGATTACCACCCTCTCATTCCTTCCGCTCTCTCCCATCAATCACACCATCCAAATCCGTCTTAAAAAATACAGCCCTCGAATACTCCTTCCACGGCCGCCCCAGAAAGCTCTTGAACCTCCCCGCCACGACGCCGAACTCCACCGACGGGCGCACGCGCCACTTGATGACTGAAATCTTCGTGTTCTGATTGGGATCGCTCCTCCCCTGCATCGTTATCATGTTATATGCAATTGTTTTTGTTATTTTAAATGTGTGTCATTATTTTTGAATATATGTTTCATTGTTCGAATTCTTGTTTAATGGATTGTTAATTGTATATTTATTTTCTACATTGTGTGAACTCAGTTAATATGTAGCATTGTACGCTGTTTATATTATCATTGTTACCTTAATTGATTTTTAATACACCTTTAAGATCATTGCTAACTTTATTTAATATCATTATACGAATAATTAAAACTATTTATACATTTAACGATAATATATTAGTGGAAGTTGAAATCGCACCCGATAAATCAACCGGAAAATTTTATTTCACCTTGCAGTTTATCACACTTTGACAGAATTACCTTACAATCACACACAAAGCCATAAACAATGATAACAATTAACCCGCACCCAAAAAAACTGCAACATGATCTTATTTCTCTTTCCAATTTATATGATAATAATGGAAGAGATCGTGAGAATTTATTTTGGTAACTGAACCCGAAAAATCAGCATGCAGATTTGATGGCATTTTAATTTTTTTTTCGAATTGAACTAATTTGCCCTTTTAATAATAGAAGAAGGAACGTACAATGACAAATCGTAACATAAAATTAGAAACATCTATTTTCGAAATCAAAGACTGGATTTTGATCTTAGTTCATTCATGGACATATATTCAGCGTATATTGCACCCATATATATATATATATATATAGAGTTGTGTTCATTTCTGAACTAAGTACTGTGAATGAACAATGAACTAAATATTAACCATAGATTTAAATAATCCAGCGGTTGATATGATGACATGTGTCAAATGAAATTTCTTTTTTAATATCATTAAAGGGTATTATAGATAATGTATGTTTTTTATTATTATGGGCGGTTATTTTTTTATGGTAACTGTATTTGGAAATTTGATTTAATTTATATCATATCTTATTTTCCATCTTATATTTCTCTACTTTCTTAACTACTTCAATTAATTATTTTTTCCATATTTCGTTCTCTGAATACGTTCCTTCATTCGATTTTTTTTTTCTTGTATGCGCCATTGCTTTCACGTGAAAATTATGAACGACATGCCAGATATGTATTTTTTATATTTCTTCAGTTACTTTCAACATTGCAGGAGGTGGAGAAGTCATTGTGTGTTTCAGATGCTGGTTTATCATCTTTGGTGCAGAAGAGGAATATAATTCAAGGATTTTATGAGAATGAGAGACCTGACAATATTAGTGTTCATCCGCCTAATATTGTTAAAACAAAGGGCAGCGTTAGTCGTATTATATCTCGGATTGAGAAAATAAGGAGAGATAGGGAGAAGCCATTGAGAAAGTGCAAAAAGTGTGATATGTTTGCCAATCACGATTCGAGAAACTGCGATAAATTGAAAGATCTGGAGAAGCAGAACGGATGATTTCTATTTTAAAATTGTTACATTGTAGTAGGTTGTTTTATTTTTTTTGGTTCAGTACACTTTGTTGCTTTATTTTCTTATATTGCAGTACTCTGTTTATGAGGTTTCAGCTTTTTATTAATATATGCTTTGTTTTTTTCTACGTTGTTTGTTCTAATTTTTATTTTTGCTTTTTATTTGTCAGTTCTGTTAATTGCGTATGTCATTTTTTAATAGCGTATGTATCATTTTTAATTAGAAATTGGTGATCAAATATTGTAAATTTTTTTTTAAGTAATACATTTTGGACGGTGTTTTTTTTCCTTGAAAAGTAAATCGTTTCAATTGAAAGTTAATTAATAGAATAATTTTTTGATGCATTATTTTTTTGTTCATTTCATTTTATGGTTTCTTATTTGTTTTTTTTTTATATTTATGTACGACAGTTATAGCTTTATTTTGTTTATCATTTTTTGTAAATATAAATGTCATTTTTTCATATATTTATATCATTTTTTTTAACAGTTCTATGTATGCTGAAATTTTATCATTAATTCGTGTATAAAATGTCATATTTGTATACGCGGTACATATGAATTTTATTAATTGAAAACAAAATAGTCATTCATGAGCAAAAGGGAAACCATCACATAGTTTTTTAAAATAAAAGCTGATACAGTTTTCATGTACTGTAAAATGTTTCTTAAAACACACAAAAATATCTAATCAGTTCCTAGCATAACAAATTATTCTAATCCTGGATCTGGAGTAATTCATTAACAAATTGCCCAACATCAACTGCACTAATCTCATCTTCAGCTTCAATGTAATCCTGGCTTTCTTTTTCATTCTTCAGCGAACAAGCATTATTTTGCGATAGCAGGAGTGTGCAAGTATATTTCGCACGTAGGTATCGGTACACTACCTTGCTCCTCTTTGGTAAGCATTGGCACCACTCCGTCTCTTTTTCGCCATTGTAAAGCTTCATGTGCCTCATCATGAGAATTGCGCAGTCTCGTTTATTAATCACTGTCTCGGTAAATAGGTTCATGCGTTTCGGTTTAACCTTTTCCAAGCCTCTACACAGGTTTCCAAGTTGGACATCCACCATGTATCTTTGGAAATACTTCCGCTGCATTTTTCAATAATTGTGTCAGTTTGATGTACGTTATTATATAATTTCAGAAAACCATATAATTCCATAAAATTGCAATGTCAATGTCATTACCAATTTCTGCAATGTGTTCGTGTATGCATCCATAGCATTTGATCCCGTATCATCGTATTCGTAATCAATCACGGTAATTCTTTTTGGCTTCAGTGTCATGGCAATCATGTACCATTTATCATTCTCGTATATCGGAAAATGAACCTGTCAACCAAAAATGGTCAACAATGAACGGATTCATATAGTTTAATGATAAATATTAAGAGAATAAATGACATATGTAATAATCTGATTGTTTTCTTACACTATCTATGTTCTCCCACTTGAAGAATGGAATTTTTTGCACATATTTGCTCATCTCTAGTGGTCTAGGACGCTTACTTCCTGCAATGGTTTGGTTTAAGTCACATATTTTATGTTTTTGGAATATCAAAACAGATAACATGAATAAATGTATGCTGTTTTAATAACATCAAGTAAGCACAAAAGATGATATATGTATGTTTGCAATATATATATTTTGAACACAGAACCAAATGTTAATGTTAATTTATTTGTATTGACAATTAAACAATTATTAAATTACACATCATATTACAGGAAAATAAATGTTCTGTTACCAATTTTAAATGAAAAAATGACATATGATACATTCAAAAATGACATGTTATACACATAAAATGATATTTTAAAAAACAACATCAATATTGGAAAAGCAGATGTTCAAATGATTACCTCAGACACATATTTTATGTGTTCATGAATTGTTTTATGTCCACAATCAGTAAAAAGAAAATTGATATTTAAAATTATTCAATAACAAAGCACATATTCGTATTTTAGATTTTATGTTAACCTAATATAATACATAAAAATGACATACAATACCTTAAGAAATGATATTTTCTAACAGAAATGGTCATATGTAAAGAAGATGTACCAATGAAAATTTATAACACAGTATATTTTTTAGTCCCATAAAACAGATTTCATTAAGACATTCTTCTAGATTAAATCACACGTACAAGACAGAAAAAATTCAATACACATTTTACACATTACAATAATTCAGATACATTGATAAAATATTTGCCCAATGTAAAATAAATGAGATTTAATCAACTATTTAATGACATTACCCAAACAAATGACATCTTTATGTTCAGTTTAGCTTTTAAATGAATAAATGACATAACTAACATATAAAAATGATACTCGGAAACAAATTTACACAAGGTAAATTAAATGTCTTATTCACAAGACTATATTTACTGAGTAGTTAATTTTTAAAAATTTACAAAATTCCCGCGTTGATAATGGTCATCACTTACTTTTAATTATCCATAAAATTTTTCAGTTTTTTTTTTTTACGCAATTTCCACTTGCGAAATGTTTTTTTTTTTTCAGATATCGAAATCGACTCGTACAAACAAAAAAATAAAGAAATCGTACCTGAGGATGATGCGCCGGTGGTGAATTTTGGTAAAGTTCCAGAAGATGAAGCACCCAAGTTTGTTTTCTTTTTCGGAGCCATGGGTTTGCTTCTTGTCGGCCTCCTACTTCGTTCGAAAACTTTTTCTTCGCAAACTACCAAAATATTGAACGCAATGTATCGCTTTCTCTGGGTTGGGTAAAAGATTTTAAAGAAAAATACTAAAAATGACAAACTCACCGGATTTTTTTCCAGTTATCGCCGTCGAACAATGCAAATCGGAGGTGTGAGTTTTTTGTGTAGTTGAAAAAGGTTTGACCTAATTTGTGTGAGTTTCTAAAACATTAATGATAGGCACCAAACATCCTAAATATCGGTTTAATTTTGTCTAGATCGTGGGGTGATCTAATTGGTAACTGATCCCGTTATTTTCGACTTGCAGTTTTTGAAGCACGCTGTTTTTTTTTAATTTTCCATTAATGCCCTTTAAATGATAAAGAATGTACTATTAAATGATATACGGCAATAGTTAATCTGGTACGTAGATGTAAAAAATGGATGGCCAGATTTAGTTCTCTGTTCATTCACAGACACTTGTTCAGCCTATATCACTCCCCTATATATATATATATATATATATATATATATATGAAATGGAAGATTATTATTGTACTTTTCTTTTGTTTTTGATGGATATTCCCACATGGGTTGTTGGAAGATAGAACTCATGTGTGAATACTTATATTATATTTATACATTTTTTATTTCTTAGTCTCTTAAATTCACCAAACTTTTAAGAACCGGAAAAGCCAATTGTTAGTGGAAGCTTTAGAATAAAAGTGCGATAAAGCTTCAATTTACATTTAAACAAAATCAATAAATTATATATATATATATATATATTCAGAAAAACATGATATAATAATTACTAATTAGAGTGAGTTTGTTGCTAGATGTATGTTTTTGAAACGGTGACCCATTTGAGTCGGTTCATAACATGTACACAAACAGGAACCAAATAATGTATTTTAGTATTGTAAATGATGTATTTATAAAATATATAATTTATTCTGCTGAAATACATCATTTATGTTCCGATCGAAATACATTATCTATAAATAAGCATATTCAGATCAGAATTTACATTCCATTCTAAATACGCGTAGTGTAAAATGTATTCCTTTCAAAATATTTCACCATATAAAATACAGTATCTCAAATAAATTTTATGATATTTTAAAATATAAACTCTTTCCTTAACATCTATAGCGATTCAATAAAATACAAATCTCAATAATTCATCATAATAAACTAGTAGTTTTAGAGTTTTCATCGTGTCAAATTCATAATGATTCTAATGGTATTGTATCAATTTGAAAAAGAAAAAAAAAATTCATATCCGTATTTGTATCATGAATTGGAAACAAAGTTAGATTTATCAAAAAATATCAATAAATTGAACTTAGATGATAAGGATGAAACTTCACGTGAATTGACATCCAGACTCTCTTGTCTGCTATGACCAAAACATTTTTTATATCATAAAAAGTGGAAGAATCACATCCTATGTTTTGATAGATGTAACAAATAATTTAATTAGTTGTAAATCACGCTAAAATATGTTTATTTTATGGTCTAGAACCCAAACTATTTTTAATTAATTGAACATATCCAAGAATGAGGTGAATACAAGCATCACTTTTTATGTCACACTCTTATTTAAAGTTTTATTTCTTGTCGCTACAAGCAATGTGTTGTCGATCATTTGTATTTTGTACCAACAAACCAATCAAATGCCCCATCTTTATTAGTTATAATAAATTGCTTCTTTTTTCATTTCTTTTACAATTGACTCGGTCTTCCATATACTCCACCTTTTTTTAGGAAAGAAAGCATGTAATTCATCCGAAACCCTTTATTACGAGATTTTTGGATATATAATATTCCCTCCGTCCCAAGTAAATTGTCCACATTTCTTTTTTCGTCTGTCCCACAATATTAATACACTTTCCTAAAATAGCAAATTCTCTACACTCATCAATAAAATATTCATCCCACTAACTCTCACTATCACTCACAAGCATTGGTTATCGTGCCCGGTCAAATATGGACAATTTGACCAGGACGGAGGGAGTACTTAATTATATATACTTGTGGATTTAGAAATTTAATATTGGGAATATAATATATAAATAAAATAAATTGGGGATATATTATGTAAATGAATATATAAATAATATGTAAATATGTATATAAATAATTATAAACACATATATTTAATAATTAAAAAAACAAAATTTTGGGGGTACAACCCATTCAACCATATACATATATAGTCCATATTTTTTTTTAATAATAATATGTTTATTTGAGCTTTCATATTATTAGTTTAGAGTGTTCCAATTACATGGTCGAATGTTCTTATTTGATATTGTGTTTTATTGGAATTTAATTATATGCCATAGAATAAATGCAATATTATTGAGAAAGAGGTTAATTTATACTTTTAAATAAGGATAGTGTGGGATATTTATTACATATACTCATTCCTTTCCATATTAATAGTCTCAAATGAAAATGACACGATAATTAATGTTCGATATATTTCTGATGAGATAGTTTTTTCATACAATACCACTGCTACGATTCTATTTATGGTATGATAAATTTGTATTCAATTTTATTTGTTTAATTATATTATTTTAAATAAGAGAATCATTGATTGTTTGATTGAAAAATAATTTATTTGTCAATTCAAAATTTGAAAAAAAACGAGTATTCAATTCAAAATACATATTTGACTAGATTATAAGAATTTGGCGGATTAATGCAAACTGAAGATATAAACGACAAATTGTCTTCAGCTTTAATTTCAATAAATATGCATGAATATGATTGGTATGAAATTAATTGCCTACAAATTTCTCTCTCATTAAATTGTGTGAAAATTATTCGTTGACGTAGTTGTCACGCATCATATATCTCACTTTCATATCAATATTAGAGGCACAAATCTCTACAACTGTTTTCAATTAAAATTTCTTTTTTTGAAGGAATGACCCATTAAAAATTCCTAAAATAAAAATAAGAATTATATGTCTCATGTAATAGATGTCGTCAAACATTTAACCATCATTGTGATTCATTCATTATTTTCCAATGACTAAGAAAATCCAGAATTTTTACGTGAAAGTATATTTTGAGCGTTTTTTTATATATAAATGTAATTAATTCAATATTTAATTAATATACCGTTCTTAATCGATTTACTGTCGATTCTCATTTTTCAGTCAAAATTCACAAGCCATCTTTACTCCACCAAATAAGTAGGTGGCATGATAAAGTTGGAAAATTCAAATCACTAATAATAATGACATCCATATATATTACTAATAGTTTCACTTATGAGACTAATATACATTCTTTATATTGGGTTAAATATAATTTCAACAAATTCGTTAGCAAGACAACTCAAACATGAAAAATGACCCACATAACGAGAGGACACGCTGGCTAACACCCTCATGAAAGGCTCATCTTGACGCACAAGTGACAATCCCGCAACCTCTCTACTTTGTTACTGATCTGTCAAAATTATTATAGAGTGTACATTTATATATATATATATATATATATTCTCAAAAGAACTTTAAAAGCACATTACAATAACCATTATCACAGTGATCTCCAATCAATCATCCAATCAGCATGAGAGTTTGCACTTAGTAAATCTCATAACACTTGTTAGTATGACTCATATATTGACAAAGGAAGGAGGCAGGCAGATGCCTGCGAGCGGAGCGAGCGGTACGGTACAGGGTATTTTGGGAATTTTACACCTTGTAGGGTTTTAGTATAAATACATGATGTATTGATGTATTTGATATACTGAATCAATAAAATTCGACTGCTCCGCCGTGGACGTAGGCACATTGCCGAACCACATAAATCTTGTGTTCTTTATTTTCTTGTCTTTAATTCGTATGCCAAATTGTCATCGTTTCACAACAACACTAAAGACTAAAGTCCACCCACAACTCTTTGTTTAAGAAATTTACTACCTTATAATTATGGGGTCGATACAATACTAAATTTTACTCGATGTTAAAGCAGTTGTGTCCACTACTTCAACCAGAATTAATTTGTTTTCTCTATTGGAATAATAGAATACAAAATTCAAACGTGATATGCGTGCCATACAATAGCCAATATAATTGAAATAAATGTGCTCATCCAAATATATAAAAATGTGACGGCAACTTGTCCCATTAGATTTATTTTCTCAGATTGCTGGAGTTCTATCGATATTCCTTATCCTTCAATTATGATTGTTAAAAGAAAGAAAAAAATAAAATAAAACGTAAACTATATTTATTTTATAATGAAAATCCTTTATTAAATAATCTGTCGCAAAATTAAATAGATAATAATTTACATGTGTCGAGATTCTGAGTCTGTAACTCAATTTTGAAATTGAAAATATGGTTGACGAAATATCGCATATACTAAAATATTCTTACACAACACAATTACATTAGTAATGGATGTTACTTAATTATCGTAAATAAAGGATGAAATTCCATGTCTGATTTTAATAATGTAATAAAATAATAAAAAAAATGAATTAGCAGAGGTGGGGCCGCTGCGGCCAAAAATGTGGAGTCAGGTTAGCCCAAGGCACAAGACAAAAGAGAGGAAAAAAAGGCCAAACAGTGGGGGTAATAATGGTATTAAAAAAAGAATGAGGGCGAGATTGGGGAATAAACAAATGGAGGTGGGTGGGTGACAGTCACGTCAGTCTGGCCTGGCCCGTTGCCCTACGCGCACCTTAACTCTCCAATTCCCAAAGCGATAAATTCTTCCATCTTATCGCGATAATATGCAAAGTTGTGATAAAATGAAGTGCGAAATATCGTCTGCCTGTACGGTGCGAGCAGTTTCACTAGAAGCGTCTCAACTTTACAATTAGTTCACGCGTCAAGTAGCCGTAGCGCCACGCGCTGCTTTTACTAGGAAAAGGATGGGTTATATAGGTTTGAGCATTAATTTTTTTATGGGATGATATTTAAATTAATAAATTTTATTTAGAAAAATACTCCATAAAACATGAAGCCTGATTTGTATACTAATTCTAGTTTATGAGATGATTATTATAAATAATATATTTTGTCATTTTAAATAACATATTTATTTACCTCACATTATAAGATTTGTGAAATGGTCTCATCGAAGACCTTTTCTTATTTAAAAGTTATTTTTATATTGTTTTTTTTCCCCTAATATTTGGGCTCTGTTTACTTTATATTCGCTAAGTAATTGTTTATTACTCCGTAAAGTAGAGGAGAATTTATTTTCACAATCCGTTATTAAGAGATTTTTATAAATGGAATATTGCATTGTCTAAGAAAAGATATGTGTTTTCTTTCTTTGTAAAGAAAAGCATGTCTAAAAGCAGATATGCACTCCTTTAATGCTTAAGATTGCCAACTTTTAAGAATACTTTTTTTCAATTTTTGGAGACAGTTTATGCCTATCAATGTTCCCATCTTTTCATATACCAAGTAATTTTCATTATTACAAAGTATTGACGAATCTTACATTCTAATATAAAATTCAAATTGTAAGCATTGCTACAAACTTATTTCATAGTATATTTTGTTTTTTTTCATGCTGCATGCTTTACAGCCACATCATTTTTTGTTTGAGGCAAGTTTATGATGCCAAACCCAGTTGATTATCATTGAAAGTGAAAGAAAACGAAGAAAATAAAATATTTTTGGAGTTGCATATATTATTAATCCTCTCGTTATTATTCAGCATAATCGAGAGGCCATATCCGATTTGCTTTTGTCAAAATGGGCCGAGTTCATAAACTTGGGCTTGGAATAAAATGTATTACTCCATAAAGAACTCTTATGTGGGCATAAACTCAGATTATAGAAATCTAACCACTGGGTTTATGTGCTGAGCAGTGACTATATATTAATGTGCTTATGGTCGACGATTAATCGATTTTATATAATTTTTTTTTTTGCCCCAAACTAAAGAATTAAAGGGGTGCCCTATATGATTTGCACACCCAACAACATAGCTTGGGTGAATATACCTATATAATACTCCATCCGTTCTAAATCATTTCTTGAAATTTTATATACTAGAGGATTTTATTTAAAATAAATTTTTTATTTGGGAATTTTATTCAATTTAACTGTCAATTGTTTTTTTAAAGATGAATCACCCGTTAAATTTCGTGTAATGTCAAACTCATTAATAATTGACATAAATGTTAGTTGGACATGAGGTGGACACTGATGAATTCAATGGATGATTCATCGTTAAAAAAAAAAACTACCGTAAGCTAAATTGGATAAAATTTCCGAACAAAAAAAAAATTCTTTTTGATAAAATCCCCTAATACATAAAATTTTAGATAAAATTTTGAGAAGTGAAAACTTTTTATATAAAGTTCCTTGTTTTTCCTATAATAATATGTACTGTCCCATTGAAGTAGTCTCATTTTCCTTTTTTGTCTGTCCCATTTTTTTTTTAAAATGACAAACTTTTTCACACTAACCAATAAAATATTAATTTCACTACACTCACAAACCTTAATTCTCGTGCCGAAAATAAATGAGATTACTTATACTATGCTTATCAGCAATCGGCCAAACCACCCAACTTTTATTATATTTTATTAATTTCTCTCACTTCCACAACAGTCCAACCCAACCACAATATTTTGTCAAGTTTATTCATGACCACTCAACCACTCAACCACACACACTCTATATATATATATATATATATATATCTTAATTTAAAATTAAAAAATATATATCAATATTTGAATCTATTTGTAGAGAATAAAAAATTATAAATTTTGATATGTGTTTTATTTATTTTTATTTTATTATTTAAAAGATATAACAATTTTAGTAATATATTAAAATAAAATTAAGTGACTAATTGAATAGTAGCATGTATCATTATTTGATTGGTTGAGGATTAAAAAATAAAAAAGAAATGTATGTGGGACCCACACAATTGTGTGGTCTCACAAGGTCCTTGGTCAACCACTAATTAAGAAAAATGAGAGATTTTGATTTTTTTTTTAAGAATTACTTAGGTGACGCTTAGGTGGCAGGAGATCTATGACACCCTGATCGCTATTATTTGTGGTCTTAGGAAGTGTAAAATTTCATGAACGTAGGTGTCCTAGTGCATACTATATAATATTCTTATTTAAATCCGAAGATTCTAGGTGGCTAATTATGTTATTTAGTGATTATCATAAAACTAAATCACTGCGTTTTGTTTTCTACACTTAACGATTTCTTGTTCATAGGTGAATGATCTAAAAAGAAAAAATAAATAAATGAGAAAATGGGGGATGAAAGAGAAAGATCCTTATTGAGCTCGTGGGCTTCTCTTTATTTATTGTGTGATAAAAGATGGATGCATGTGTGTTGCTCGTAGGGATGTGATATTGTGTTTTTTTCAAAAGTAAAAATGATGTTTTTGAAGAATATTTATAAGAGCAGTTATATTCTATAATTCCATCAACATTATGCAAAAGCAAGTAATTAAAATTAATTAGTGTTTGTGGCTCATTTTCATAGTTTCGTGATCCGGGATTTTTTGGATTAGTACCCCTCGTAAAGAAAAAAAATACTCCCTCCGTCCCATTGAAGTAGTCCCGTTTTCCTTTTTTGTTTGTCCCATAGATTAGTCCCACTTTCCTAAAATAGCAAACTTTTTCACACTCACCAATAAAATATTAATTCCACTACACTCACAACTCTTAATTCCCGTGCCGAAAAGATTTGGGACTACTTGACCGGGACGGAGGGAGTAGATGAAAATAAGAAAAAAAAAATGATACGTAGGCTTGAAGTCTAGGAGAGGCAAAAAAAAAGAAAAATTTCAGCTCCCCTTACAGGGATTTTCTGAATCCTCCACTAGGCTCTAATATCACGAGGCCCTCTAAGAATATTCAAAAGTTGCGATATAGTTGTCATTTGTGTGCAGTAGCCAAATCACCTTACTTATTATTATGTTTATCAATAAGTAATCGGCTCAACCATTCAACCTTTTTAATATTTTATTAATTTCTCTTATTTTCACATCATCAATTATCACTCCAACCTAACCACAATATTTTTGTGAAGTTTATCCATAATCATCCAACCATACTATATATATATTTAACGCCCCCAACTGACCTTCCCAATTTGGGGTCGCGTCACATTGATGTTTCAGGTTTTATCAAACATTTCTTGAAACAAATAATAAGTAAGCGGAAGATGTAAATAATATAAATGAGACTCAGAAATAAAAGTAAACTATACTTCGAGTCATAAGTTTGAATAAAATAGAGATTTTCAAATTCAACATTTCAGAAAATGGGAAAGGTAATTCAGAGAGTGTGGCAGCGTGTGTGTAACGTGGCGGAGATCTGCATATGAAGATGCATATCTCAGGATCTAGGAGTTTACAAAATTCAGCTGCTCCGTTTACACCCCTGCTCGCCCATCCGTGCTGCTCAACCTGCGTATTTTAGAAATAATACGAGGGGCTGAGTACTAATGTACCCAATGAGAAACATGCCCGAAAACATACATTATATAGGAGATATGCTATGCAACTCACACAGATAGACACAGGGTTTTGTTGAAAGGAACCGTGCTATCTAAAATATTTTATTTTGGCACGCGTGCTATTTACATGTTATTATATCTGTATCAGTGTTGTAACTGGAAGTTGGCCAACTTCCAAGTTACGATGATCAGTTAGGAATGCATTCACACTCAACCCACTGTCATCAAAGTGCACTAGTCTCAGAAATCTATTTTGAGACCCGATCGTTTAAATATATACATATCTCCGGATCCAAACACCAGAGGACACTCCGCCTCATTCCAACAAATACATGGGGACAATTCACCCAATCAATATCAAAGGGGCTTCCAACCCTGTTCACTAAATGAGTTCTAGGGCAGTTATGGAAACCTGGTTCTAAACTCATTAGTTATACTCTCTGTCGATGGGAATCGACAGAGGACAGATACAATAGCACAAAACATGCATAGCAATCTCAATTTAAATCAAAACAGTTTTAACACATTTTGAAAAGGAAAACACGCATTTTGATTTTACTGAAATAGTTTCCCACCTGATAATTGGCTTTTAGGTATAGATGCTTTCTGCTAGTATGAGCTCGACTGATTCTCGCTTTCAAACTCCTACAAATAAGTAGGGATACCCAAGTTAGTACGAACGATCTAGGACAAGACAATACTCGTATAACTTATCATGCTTCTAGGATAGTAACGTAAACCCAGGAATCGAACATGGTTTGAAACAAGAATTCGGAAAAAGAATGAAAGTACAAAACTGGATGTCAAACACCCTCTGTCTCGACCGAGACAAGATCATCTCAGTCGAGATGTCTGTCCTGACCGAGACACATCCATCTTGGTCGAGATGCCGTATCGATCGATATACCCCTCATGTCGGTCGATATGCTCGGCTCGACCGATATTAGACATTTTGGAGTAGGCCTTCGTCTCGATCGAGTTGCCTCCCATTTCGACCGAAATGAACTTTTCGACCGAAACGGCTATCTCGATCGACAGGTCCGTGTCGACCGAGATGAGGTCCATCTCGGTCGAAACAAACCATCTTCTCCGGGCACTGTTCGCGTGTGTGAAACACACTAGTGCAAGCGCACACTATCACAAGTAATAATAAAACGGAGTATTCTTCGAGTATCGATCCACATGGAAGGGTTAAAGGTGCACAAACACTCAACTCGGTTTAATTGATGGGGAAAAATGATTTGGTTTGTTTCATTAACCTAGGCATGAATTAATGAGTAAATAACAATAAACATAAAAACAGGGGATGACCAAAAACAGGATAAAAATGGAAAAAACCGGATTGGGCAAATTCTTTTTAATCGATGAGAGAAACGACCTAGGCTATGGAATCACTTGCTACAGATATTATGCTACAGCATCGCGAACATCACAGAGTAAAGTTGCTGCCAAACATTGTTCTCAACTAGATTTTCCAAAATAGGTGAGATAACCTTTTCTAATTTAAACTAACATATTCCTATGCCCAAATTCAAATTAGATTCAACTCCATTGACTCTCTCTTAGGCATTTTAACAAACACAAACCCACATATTCCTATGCATGAAGTGTGTAATATTTGGGGCTTCTACTCTTAGTCTCAATTTTCCCAAATCTAAACTAATCATGAATCAACATCTTCATGTTCCCACAAGAGCTGCGATTGTATGAATTAAACCTCCAAAATATTCAAAACTCCATTCCATTCACAATGCATAACAATCGGTTCAACTCAAGCAAGTTCATCCATAGCCATGGTCAACTAGTTTAGCTCATAATTAGAAGGGTGAGAGCTGAAATCATGTTTTGAAAGCTGAAATTCATAATTAAAAATAGAGAATTAAAGATAAAGAAGACAAGGAGAAGATTCTCCCTTCGATCAGCTCCAACGAAGAACGATTCTTCAGCTCCAAGCTGGCTTCACATCGGTCGAGCTAAGACAGCTCGTTGTTCTTCCTCTCGATCTTCTTCCCAGCTGAAATTTCCTTCTCTCCCAGCCGATTCCTCAGCCCCGAAGTGTGTGTCGATGAAATTCTAGGTGGTGTCTCTCGGACTATCTCTCGGACATAAATCTGAGCTAATTTATCTGACCCATAGTTCACTTTGATCGGCAAGAAGTGAGCACTTTTCGTCAGACGATCCACTACGACCCATATCACCGTGTTCCCTTTTTGTGACCTCGGTAATCCCGTCACGAAGTCCATGGTGATATGTTCACATTTCCACTCAGGGATGTCTAAAGGTTGCAACTTTCCATACGGCCGTTGATGTAACGCCTTAACCTGTTGACAGACTAAGCATTTTTCCACGTATAAGGCCACATCCTTCTTCATTCCGTCCCACCAGTACTTGGTTTTCAAAATCTTGATACATTTTGGTACTTCCTGGGTGAGCGGTATACGGCGTATCGTGAGCCTCGCTCAATATCTCACTTCTCAACTCCTCGCTGCTCAGCACCAAAATCCTGTCTCGGAACAACAACGCACTGTCAGGTGCTTCCCGATACTCTCCCACAGGATTGACTTTCAGCTTCTGATGCAACTTCTCAATTTCTGCGTCTTCCTTCTGTGCCTCAATGATTCTCTCTCTTAGATCCGACACTACTGTCAAAGTTGCTAATTTGCATCTCTTTCTTTCTGAAGGCGATATCACCTCTAGACTGAGCTTCTCGAACTCCCTGATCAATCTTCTTTCTCTTGTAAGCATGCAGCCTAGTTGAGCTTCTCCTTTCCTGCTCAAGGCATCTGTCACTGAATTGGCCTTGATTGGGTGATAATTTATAGTTAGATCGTAATCATTCATGAGTTCTAACCATCTCCTCTGCCTCATATTCAGATTCTTTTGTTTGAAGAAGTACTTCAAACTCTTGTGATCCGTGAATTGATGGGTTTTGTACACTGAAAGCATTTATTACAATGTGTATACAACGGTTTATTTCTCCTATCTGTTAACAATCGTACATGTATGAACAATGGTATCCTCTTGTCTCAACGATAGGGACGATCATACGGCGTGTTGTAGATCGCAGAAGACAGTATGATCACTTGACCTAGTGAGACATAAACCTGATCACAGCCGAGACAACGTATGAGGATACATCTGTCCGGATGGCTGCGACATTGTCGGAATAAGTAGTTTGTCTTGGTTACTTGACATGCTGGTACGCAGAGGTGGCGTATTGATGGACCGCAGTGAGATATATTCGTCTGTCTGACATCAGCGAATAAAAGATCTCGTTATATTGATTGAGTCCAAACCCTAACGAAGGTTCAGGGGTTTGCACGGGTTGACTGTTGCTTTG
>JAPKLW010003723.1:0-31777 GCA_026898455.1 Plectranthus barbatus
ATCCTCGATTAATCCATAGACAAAAAACCCAATCTAGTGCAAAAAAAGAGTGTGCAATGTCTTACAAGCCTCTAAACCCTCTAAGTAACAATCATCCACATATAATGCACAATCAAGACCGCAACCAAACAATCAAACCATCAAAGGGGAACCTCACACAGAAGATTTTTGTTTTCACTCATCCCTCAAGTGTTTAGGTTGTGTAACATCACTCGAACTCAAGGCCAATGCGCACTTACCATATGTTTGACAAGTTTCTCATCTTTCCACTGCTAAAATAGTGCAATAAATCGAGTAATCAAATTAGTCTTTTATTAGGTTGTAACGTGGCTTCCTAAGGTAGGTGGGATGTTTTTAGGCTAAGTAACTCAAACTCTCAATTAATACTCTCTAAATCCAACTCTCACTATAACCAAACCACACCATATTGATTTTTCAAATCAACAACTTCCTTTTCATTTCCGTTCTCTTCCCTTTTTTCTCTTCTTTTTTTTTTCAAACATTTTTCTCATCTTTTTCTCTTCTTCCCTTTTTTTTTTCTTTTATTTCAACAATAAACTGGTGAACTTAAAAAATAGAGATTATACACTTCTACTTTGATTGATTAAATGCTAGTTCATGAAATCACTTATAATTCCTATGGTTCATTCTTTCCTAAGCAAGCTAATCATTCTTGTTCTCCTAGCAAGATTTAATTTGTTGGTTATGGTATTGAAGCGACGAGCTATGTCTTCATACATAGTCTCATTAGTTCAAGTATTCTAAATTGAATTGTGTCCTTTTGTGTTTCCTTCCAAGCATGTATTATTGTATTGACCCATCATGCTTGTAACGTTTATTTGATTATATTATCCGCTACGATATATTTACGTGAACCTCATAATCTTTCCATTTAATTTTTGATTAACCTTTTACTTGCTTCCGTTTGAATAATCATTTGTTATAATAACCACTTCTCTTAGCGTGCATCGTGTCGCACGTGGGACTATCGCATAGGCCCAGTTTGGGACACTGCTTATTACCCTCAATCAGATGAACAATTTAAAAATGATGATTCAAGTCCTAGAGGACATGTTGAGAGAAGTCGTGCTCGATCAAGGAGAAAATTGGGAGCGAGTTCTACCATTAATTGAGTTTGCCTATAACAATAGTTACCAATCAACCATTAAGATGGCACCATTCAAAGCACTATACGGTAGAAAGTGCAAGTCACCTCTCTACTGGGATGAAGTAGGCGAGAGAAAGGCACTTGGCCCTGAAGCGGTAAAAGATATGATTAAATCGGTCCGCAAGATCAAACAAAGGATCAAAGAAGCACAAGACCAACAAAAGTCGTATGCCAACACCCGCTGCAGTGATTTGAAATTTGAAATAGGGGATAAGGTCTTCTTGAAGATATCACCCTCGAAAAGGAGTGACTCGCTTTGGGATGCACGGGAAATTGAAGCCAAGGTTTGTAGGTCTGTTCGAGATTCTTGAAGAAGTAAGCCTGGTAGCTTACCGATTGGCCCTGACGCCAAACATGGGCGACATTCACAACGTATTTCACATATCTCAACTCCGCAAGTATGTCTACGACCCTAGACATATTATCCACCACCATGAGGTAAATGTGCAACCGGACCTCCATTACTGTGAGATGCCTGTAGCAATTCTCGATAGGAAAATTCAAAAGCTCCATACGAAGAGTGTACCAATGGTGAAAGTACTGTGGAAGCATCACGATGTTGAAGAAGCCACGTGGGAACTTGAAGAGAAGATGAAAGAAAAGTACCCCGAATTATTCCTGTAAATTTCCAATTTTCGAGGACGAAAATTTTTATAAGGTGGGTAGGATGTAACACCCTGAATTTTTAGACCTTTTGAGTAAATAAAAATTCGAAGCAAGTGTCGCTACAACCCTTAGTATTATTAATATTATCAAACGACTTCTCTACGACATTCGAATTATAGCCGCGAGGACGAGTATTGAAATTCCATATAATAAATCACGTATGACTATCGGAATAATTTTTTCGACTCGGTAATAATTATTTTCGCCGCAACGATGTGTTTGGGCCGAATTAATTATGTAAGCCCATCCATTTTATTTAATTAGAGAATTGGGCTAAGGTGATTTTATTTAATTAAAGGGGTGTTGGGCAAAATAAATAGGAGCCCACATGGAAATAAATAAAATAGCCCAACTAATTAATTTAGCAAGCCCATTTATATTTGCATACTAAATTCATAATTATTGAAAAAATTATCGATACAAAAAACTTAGTCCTGAAAATAATTATAGTATTATCGGCGAATTATAATATATCGATATTACTAAGAAGGCGAATTCATGAATTTAATTCCATTAAATGGGATGCCCAATATTTTCGACACACACACATATACATATACGATATAATGATCGATTTCAATCTCGAGCCGATGAACATATGATCGAGTTGCTGGAATAAGTAATTTCCAACTTACTAATTTTATTAACCACTTTACTTCTATTTTATGAAGAGGAAATTTAATTAAATATGGGAAGACCCATATTATAGTATATATGCCCAAATATTCATACGACGTCCGATTGAGCCGATTCAAAATTCTAAAGCAAGAGTTCGAAGAATGAAAAATTGTCGTATCATTTATTTAATTATCGGATGCAAGACCATATGGAATAATTTAATTAGAGATCATGTGTTATATTTTTTTCAAGCATGACTATAGAGAAATGATTGCTATAGTACCTACAATGTCAAATTACCTACAAGGGCAATTAGTTACTAAGGGAATTTGAATCATTTGAGGGCATATATGGAAAGTAGAAGTGTGATCATTGCAAAAATTCCATTAAACCATGCAAATTAATTTCCACACTCCACCCCTATTTCTCCCCATCATGATCTACACAACCTCTCCCTCTTTATACAAAAAAATTCATTTTATTCTATTTCACAAAAATTCATTTCATTATTTTCTCTCATCTTCTCCAATTTTCCCTGCACCATTTCTCTCTCAAGACTCCATTAAAACACCACCAAAAATAGCCCCTTAAACCTTCAAAAAACCCTTTTTCTCCAACCCAAAGAACAACAATTTATATAAAAAGCTTACCCCCTCGATCTCCTCTACGCAATAACGTGAAGAGCACTATGATCGGAGAACTTTGGTCTCAAGCACGAAGTGGAATCAAGCATCAAGTTGGAGAAACGTGATCCCCACGAAGAAAGGAGCTCGGATACGTAAATATTGAAGTTAGGCAACGTCAAGAACAACTCGAAAGATGGAACTCCTTTTGCTGAAAATTTCTCCATTCAAGTAGATTATTTCTACACTCCATATGATCTCCTTGTTATGAATATGTGATTGAATGTAGGAGCAAAAAGTCACAAATAAAATCTTAAGGGAAATGGATTAGATGAGCATGCCTAGGCTTAAGCTTAATATATGTTGCATATTGATGAACATAGAGCATATTTATATGATTGCATGTTTGATCAAGCTTAAGAATCATGACCTTTCATGTTTAAAGTTGATATTCAAACTTATATGGAGCTGAAATCGTTATATGTGAAGCTTGGGGATGAGATAATGGCATGTATATTGAGAAATCATGTGTTGATGAAATTTTGGAGTATGCCCTGTTTTGGACAGAGATTAAAATGAGTACAGCTTTCTCTGTGATGGTTGGATTGAGTTGATTTTCGAACTGTATAAAGTAGAACAGTTAAGAATCTGTGAAATTTGGAATCGCATGAATCGGAGTTGTAAAACTTGTGTTTGAAGCAGTTGAATAATGCACTACAAAAATATTGAAAATTTGAGACGGATTCGCGACAAAAAAGGGCCACAAATTAGCGACGGACTAAAGACGGAATTGCGACGGAATAAAATTTTAAATTTTCAGCCGAATTTTTCGTCCCAAACTTTAGCGACGAAAAATTTCGTCGCAAAATTCTTTATTTTTGAATATATATATTTTTTAGTACATATATTAAATGAGTTGTGTGTTTGGTTCAGTGGTAATGCGCGCAACTCGCATGCTAGAGGTGCCGGGTTCGAATCCCCTTGGATGCAGACCACTGAAATTAAGTTTTTGAAGGAAATTAATTTGCGACCAAAAAATTCCGTCGCAAAACTTTTGCAACAGAAAATTGGATTGCAATTTTTTCTTGCGACAGGAAAAATTGGTCGCAAAATAGCAGTTTGTGACCAATTAGCAACCAATTTTCCCGTCGCAAAAACCAAAAATTTTGGTAGTGATGTAACACTTATTCTAGCAGTTTAATTTGCACGACCTTAAAAACATATTTCTGGACTCTAGAAAAATCTGATTTTTATAATATGCATTCTAAACATGTTAATTAGTACTCAGTATTAAAATCAGGTCATTTCACTTTGTATAATACCTACTAAAAATTCGTGAAGTTGGTTAAAATTTGTAAACTACTGAAAGTTAAATAGGAATTTCATAATGTTGAACTTCACCATTTTCAAATGAAACTTCGTTTTAACGAACTGTCATTTTGAACACGTGCACATTAAAATCTAGTTTTTATAAAATTAAAATCAATCTCTTTAGATGTGTAGACTATTTTTGTTGTTATTTTGAAAACGGACTGGTTAACTAGGTAATAACTCATATTTTTGGACTTAGAATAATTTGGTTAATTTTTAGATTTCACTAGGATTTTCTAAGGCCTACTTGCATAATTGGTTCACTTAGTTAATTAAAAATAATTGATTTAGATTAATAATAAGTTGATAACTTGATCACTAATTCCTTTTCATTACTTAATATTGGCATAGTTTGAACTTGCTCACTAGTTAATAATCTTAACTAAGTTATTAACCCTTGTTTAATAAAATAGAGCTTAGAATTTCTTAACCTTATTCTTTAATAGTTTCTAATTGCATAATTTGTAATTGATTATTTAATTGATTCAATTTAAATAAAAAGTACTTGGATAAATATTTGAGATGAAGACATTATAGTAATTTATTACAAACCTTAATTAGGTACTTTAATTACCGAGAAGGGAGCATCGACTAGCGGGACAAAGTAATTGAACTCATCGAACTATTTGAGGTGTGCACTACTTTATCCTATTTTCTTTTTGGTTTTCCTTTCAAAGGGATTTCCGAATTGAAAGTAAATGATTTCGTTTTCAAAAGAAAGCATGATACACCGCAAATTGTTTTGGCACTGTATGATTGTTGTGATTATGCAAATTGGTGGTTGATGAATGATGATCCATTTTGGAGATGTGCTGGATCGGGGAAGTGGCTACCCCCACGGTATTGTAAGCCTAATGCATTAGTCCGAATTGTAACAAGACTACCGGTTGGATAAGGGTGGTTAAACCTTACCGGGTATATAGCGAGTGGCCACTCCTATCTTACCCCTTGTGATTATGTGGATCATGTTGAATATGAAGTGTTGGTAATTGGGGAAAACGATTATGTGGTGTCTAAATTGAGTGGGAGCTCCCAAGTGAGGAAAACGTTTTGTGCATATACATGAGGCTTTCAATAAAAACTTGTATTATGCATGAGTGTGCGGTGTTTTCATGATATATGTACCTATTTGTTTTCGGGACACCGTGACCACTGGGTACATTCGTGTACTTATCCCCTATGCGCATTTTCCCTGCGTGTAGGTTCTAATTGATGAAGGGTAAGGTAGCGTTATGAGGAGGGGATCGGAGGTGGAAACTAAGATGATTCATATTTATATTATTTGTTTGGTTTGTACTACATTCGAATCCATGTTCATGTATTGCACCAGTATGGTTACTTTGATTTTTGATCTAAACTTCCTCAATCTCATTTTGTATTAAGCTTTCAAATACTTGAATGATTGATTCGCACTTCCTTTAAACCTTGATATGATTCGAATTCTTGAAGGCTTGATTGTTTAAATCCTAGTTCATGAAATCACTTATTTTTCCTATGGTTCATTCTTGCCTAAGCATGCTAATTCTTCTTGTTCTCCTAGCATGATTTAATTTGTTGGTTATTGTATCGAAGCGACGAGCTATGTCTTCATACATAGTCTCATTAGTTCAAGTATTCTAAATTGAGTTGTGTTCTTTTGTGTTTCCTTCCAAGCATGTATTATTTTATTGACCCATCATGCTTGTAACGTTTATTTGATTATATTAACCGCTGCGATATATTTATGTGAACCTCATAATCTTTCCATTTGATTTTGGATTAACCATTTACTTGCTTCTGTTTGAATAATTATTTGTTATAATAACCACTTCCCTTAGCGAGCATCGTATCGCACGTGGGACTGTCGCATAGGCCCGATTTGGGTTTCAATTTGATCGATGCAAAATCTGCACACAGTTTATAGCACAGGGCAAATAAATTTATTGATTACCCGAAGGTATGTCGAACCCACAGAGATAGTGCAACGAAAGTAATTCATATACCGAATGTAGTTTTTCAATCTTTTGTTTGGGCAAAATAAAAATTGAGAGTTTTTTTTGGGTTTTATGAAAACAACTTTTAAAGAAATTCAAATAAAAGAAAGCACAGATCCTAGGGAAATCTACCAATCTGATCAACATGCAAGAAACAAATAATTCAAACTCATAAAAGATACTTTTTGTGGAAAATCTGGTAAAGTGGATTTAATTCCTTGGTCGGACAATTAAAACCTAGATTATTAACTAGTGATTATCTCCTCTCGGTCTCAAAAACACAAGTTAATCAATCTCAATAAAAATCAGATTAATCCTACAATTGAATTCTTCTTGGTCGGATAGAAAATCAAATGTATTAAACTCTTACTTCGTATTATCAATTTTCACCTCTTGGTCCATCAATTAATAACTAAAACCTAACCCAATTTTCATCTCTCGATTCTTCAATTGAAAATAGATTTAAAATAAAATCAAAGAGTTTAAACCAATAAAAGGGTTTGAAGAATTCGAATCAAAACATGTATCACAAATGGAGAAACCCTAGAATCTGATAAAGAGTCTAGCCTAGCATATTAAAGATAAACAATGAAACAAAAATTAAAGATTGCATTAAAAATAAAGATGCAGAAAAATAAAGGTACAAGAAAATAAAGGTTTTGATTCCAGCCCTTAAAAACTAAAGAAAACTAAACTATGAACTGAAATTTAAAGTTGGACTGGAATTATCAATAATGAACTAGACATGAGTTTATATAGGAGTAGGGTTGAGGTATAGGATGGTAGGAATTGATGAAATTAGGAATTTCCTTCTTGAATTGATGATATTTGATATTTTCCTTCTTTGCCCAAAACTTCCAAAGGAATGATTTTCTTGGTTGAAACTTCCCTTTTGGGGTCTTCATTGCTTCCAAATTGATGTGTAACTTGAATCCCAAGCAATTCTCGCCCAAAATATGTGAAAAACTCCCAAAATTTCGCCAAAATATTTTGCCCCGGTCGAGATGATCCTTGCTGATGATGTTAGACATTTGCGATGTTAAACTTTTCAAAGTGTAACATCAAAGTCTAACATATTTATTTGTTAATGTTATACTTTCTCTCTGCTACTTGTAAATGTTGTTATAACTGATTCCTAATTTTCAGGGATACAGTTTTTACTTCAAATTCGTTTGTGTTTCTGGTCCTATTTTTCAGGGAGCGCCCCCACGACTTAACCACTGCCTACGTGAGTCTGTGGGCAGCTTTATGAATTTATTCATCAAGCAAGTGGACCTGGGAAGATTGCACAACACACGACTGAGCAAAGTGAGGACGTGGGTTCTGAGATCGTGCGCTCCAAAGGAAGTGAAAGAATAAAAGGAAGACCAAGACTTGAAGACGGTGTGCGATAGGATTATCATTTCCAGAAAAAGTCTCAAGGCTTACCATCTTCCACCCTTGCTAATCTCTGCTATTCGAATATCTCCTTCATAGTGTAGAGGCAATCACCGGAGACTGAATCCTAAGATTGAGGAAACACTATTGAGGAACGTTAGCTTAGGTTAGTAAGTCTTGTAATCAAATATTCTCTGAGGAGTGAACTTAGAGGATATTTGTATCGTTTTGTTTATTTTTGTTTCCTGTGTAAAAACTTGTTTTTACTAGTGAAATATATTTTGCCATGAGGCCGTCTGGGTTTTAGAAATAAAATCCCAGACAAAATTATCCGCTGTGCATTGAATTTCTGATTTTACATTTGTTACACTTTTACTATCTCTAACATTAACAAGCATTTTTGGTAAATTCGGGCACTACATTTCATCAATTGGCATCCAGAGCCTTTACTTGACGTACTAAGTAACTGTTCCTGAGTGCAGTTTACCAAAATGGATTCATCGAGTTCAGCTTGTCGACCACCAGTTCTGGAGAGTAGTGGGAGTAACTATTCAATGTGGAAATCTCGCATGACAATCTACATCAAATCTATTGATGAACGTGCGTGGGTTGCAGTTCTTGATGGTTGTTCACCACCTAAGATGACGGTTCAGGACCCAACAGATGCAACACAGGAAAGAACCACATTGAAACCAGAAAATCGATGGACTGCAGAAGAACGGCTTATTTCTAACTGCAATGCTAAAGCATTGAATGCTATTTTTGTGTCTGTTGATGTTCCCTGTTTCAGGTTAATATCAAGCTGTTCAGAGGCTAGAGAGGCATGGCTAATTCTGCAGGCAAAATGTGAAGGAACTGCTAGTGTCAGAAAGACAAAGATGAGACTTCTCACAAACAGATTTGAGAATCTCAGAATGCAAGATGAAGAAACTATTGCTGAATACTACGAGCGCTTGGCTGCTATGGCAAATGAGGCACAAGCCTTGGGAGAGCCTATCAGCAATAATAGGCAAGTGAGTAAATTGCTAAGATCTCTTCCTGAGAGATTCAATATGAAGATATCTGCAATTGAAGAAGCACGAGATCTTGATGCTCTAGAAATTTCAGAGCTAGTAAGCATTCTTACTACGTTCGAGATGAATCTGATCGAACAGAAGCATGACTATCAAGGGAAAAGCATTGCGCTTCATGCTGGGAAATCAGTAAAACATGTGAATTCACCATGTACTCCCAAAATAACTTTTCCTGAAGATGAGACTGATGACGAATTGGTTGATGAAGAAAGTCCTAGCCTTGTTCTCTTAACAAAGAAGTTCAACAAACTTGTTTGCTCTTTGAAGAAGGACAACAAAGACTCAGATTTCAAGAGAAGATCTGCTCCAACTCTCTCTACAGCAAGTTTTTCTGGAAACTCTTCGGGTTTTCCCAAAAGAATTGGAGATAGCATATCCAAGAAAGGAAAAAGAGTTTTTTCTGAAAAGTCTAACATTGACAATGTCAAATCTCATGGATGTTCTGGACTTGGACACTATGCTAACGAGTGTCCTACAGTACTAAGAAGGAAGAAATTAAATTTCAGCAGTACCTTGAGTGATGATTCAGAATCTGAAGAAGAATCTGATGAACAAGAAGAAGTTGTTCTATATGTTCGGATAGAAGAACTTGAAGAAGGAGAAGTCAACATGGAGATTGAAGAAGAATCTGAAACTAGTGGAATGGAAGAAGATTCAGTAGAGCATTTTCTACCTTTGGAGAACATTACAAACTGGTACGATTATTCAGAAAATTTTTCAGAAACTGTTAATCTTGTTTCTGTCTCATCTCAGGTTGAACAAACTTCAAAATATACTACTTCACCCAAGGAGATGGAAACTGTTGCTACCTATTTCAACTTGGTGGATAAAAAGTGTGAAGAACAAGCTGCTGAAATCAACAAAGTGAAGGAAGAAAATCTGTCGTTAAGAAGACAGTTGGCTCGACTGGAAGCAATTCTTACCCGCAGAGATTTGGAAGTGCAAAATCTCAAAGAAAAGGTAAAGGAGGCTGATGTGGTTTTTGACAGGATTAATAGAGGTAAAGGATCTCTGGATGAAATCTTAGCCACAAAAACCTCTGATGGTAGTGGTCTAGGATATTCACAACTTCATTCAGCTTATCCTAGTTTATTTCAATCTGAAAGTAACACTGTGAAATTTTGTAAGTCTGAGGCCTCTGCTGATAAGTCAAACATGTCTGAGTCTAACATACATGACTCTAACATGGCTGAACAAAGCACACATGATAAGGGTAAGTCTAAAATATTTGTCTGTCACTATTGCAATAGAACTGGACATATTAAGCCTTTCTGCAGGATGCGAATTGCAGACGAAAACAGGAAAGTGGGTAAGAAAAATAAAAAGGAGTTTTGCAATGTTGTTTATACTTCATTAAAGTCTAACATTGCTGGTACCTGGTATTTTGACAGTGGTTGCTCTAGACATATGACTGGAGACAAATCTTGTCTGACTGATTTTTCAGAACTAAATGGAGGTTCTGTGACTTATGGAGGAGGTACGAAAGGTCACATTTCAGGGAAAGGAACTCTGAATGTTCCAGATTTTCCAAAACTTCAACAAGTTCTGTTTGTTGAGGGACTTACTGCTAATCTGATTAGTATCAGTCAGTTGTGTGATGATGGAATGATTGTTAAGTTCGATAAAGATGTTTGTGAAGTATATGATCAAACTAACAAGTGTGTTATGTTTGGTAGCAGGACAAATGACAACTGTTATCAGGCTAATCAAGAAGGAAAATGTTTGATCAGCAAACCAGATGAAGCAGAGCTTTGGCATCAGAAGTTAGGACATGCTAATGTCAGAATCATCCAAAAACTTCTGAAGTATGATGTTGTAAAAGGACTGCCAACTCTAAAGTTCAACACTGACAAAGTGTGTGGAGACTGTCAGGGAGGTAAACAAACTAAATCCTCACATCCTATTTTGAATATCATTAATACTAATGGATGTTTTGAGCTACTTCATATGGACCTAATGGGACCTATTGAAGTTGACAGTCTTGGTGGAAAAAGATATGTGCTTGTTTGTACAGATGATTTCTCCAGGTACACTTGGGTTGAGTTCATGAGGGAGAAATCAGAAACATTCGAACTCTTCAAAAAGTTGTACAGAAGATTCAGAAAAATGTTTCAAGATGAAGTGATCAAGATCAGGACAGACCATGGAAGAGAGTTCGAAAATGAAGACTTCTCAAATTTCTGCATCAAGAAAGGGATCACTCAAGAATTCTCTGCGCCTAAAACTCCTCAGCAAAATGGAGTGGCTGAAAGAAAAAATTGAACCATTCAAGAGATGGTCAGAGTCATGCTCAACTCAAAACATTTGTCAAAGAAACTCTGGGCTGAAGCAGCTAATACAGCTTGTCACCTCATCAACCGAGTATATCTTCAGCCAAGAAGTACTATGACACCCTATGAGTTGCTGAACGGGAAAAAGCCAAACCTGAAGTATCTGCATGTGTTTGGATGTGTCTGTTACATCTTAAATGATCGTGATTATCTCAGCAAACTCGATGCTAGAAGCAACAAGGGGCTATTTCTAGGCTACTCTTCCAACAGCCGTGCTTACAGAGTTTATAATCTTAAAACTCAAACAATTCAGGAATCTACTAATGTCGTATTTGATGATGCAGGATCACTGAAAACCAAAGAAGATCATACAGATACATCGCATCTGACTGAAGAAGAACCAGAGAGCTCTAACTCAAAAGATGTTAATGTTAGACCTTCACCAAGTCCAACATCTCCTCAGGAGTCAGACTCTGACAGAGACGAGGATGAAATCCTCAGAAATGTAAACAGAAGAGAACCTCCGTTGCACATCAAGAAAGATCACCCTACTTCTCAGGTTATAGGGAGCATTAATGAGGGTGTTCAAACCAGGAGAAAACCACCGGTTAACTACAAAGAAATGGTAAAACTTGTTTGTATGTCTTCTAAATTTAATCTTCTTCATTCTAGCTGTTATCTGTCTCTCACTGAACCTAGAACTGTCTCTGAAGCACTTAAAGATGAGCACTAGATTAGATCTATGCAGGAAGAATTAAACCAATTTGTTGTTAATGATGTTTGGACTCTTGTTCCTAGACCTGCTAACAAGAATATCATAGGAACTAAGTGGATATTTAAAAACAAAACTGATGACAAGGGAAATGGGGTTAGGAATAAGTCTAGACTTGTTGCACAGGGTTATACTCAAGTAGAGGGGATTGATTTTGATGAAACGTTTGCACCTGTTGCTAGACTTGAGTCTATTCCAATTTTGATTGCCATTGCTTGTGCAGCTGATTTTGCCGTTTTTCAAATGGATGTTAAGAGTGCTTTTTTAAATGGTATTCTTAATGAAGAAGCATTTGTTGAACAACCTAAAGGTTTTGTTGATCCTCACAAACCTGATTTTGTCTTCAAACTGAAAAAGGCTCTGTATGGACTAAAACAGGCACCTAGGGCCTGGTATGAAAGACTAACAGATTTCTTGTTGTAGATAAACTTTATTAGAGGAAATGCAGATAAAACCTTGTTCATCAAGCATGAAGGAAAGGAGTTCATCATAGCACAAATCTATGTCGATGACATAGTCTTTGGGGCTACAAATTCGAACCTTGTAGACAGTTTTGTAAAGAGTATGTCGGATACTTTTGAAATGAGCATGGTTGGTGAACTAAACTATTTTTTTGGGGTTACAGATCAAGCAGACTCAGAACGGTGTCCATATTTCTCAGAGTAAGTATGCAGGTAATCTAGTTAAGAAATTTGGTCTTGACTCTGCTAAACATCTCAGAACTCCCATGGGAACAAGCTGTCACCTTAGCAAAGACTCTGAAGGTGTTAATGTTGAACCTACACTATACAGAGGAATGATTGGTAGCCTTCTCTATCTTACTGCAAGTAGACCTGACATTCTTTTTAGTGTTGGAGTGTGTGCTAGATACCAAGCTGAACCTAAAGAGTCCCATCTCAAAGCTGTTAAACGTATTATTAGATATATTTCTGGAACTACTAATATGGGATTATGGTATACCAAGTCCTCAAACTTTGACATTACAGGGTACTGTGATGCTGACTGGGCAGGAGACGTGGACGATAGAAAGAGCACCAGTGGTGGATGCTATTTGATAGGTTCAAACATAGTTGCTTGGGCAAGCAAAAAACAAAATTGTATCTCGTTATCTACAGCTGAGGCAGAGTATATTTCAGCAGCAAGTAGTTGTACACAACTATTGTGGATGAAACAAATGATAAGTGACTATGGTATTGACTGTGAATCCCTTACTCTTTTCTGTGATAACTCGAGTGCTATTGAAATTTCAAAAAACCCTGTTCAGCATTCACGAACGAAACATATTGATATTAGGCATCACTTTATTCGTGATCTAGTGGAGAAAGATCTAGTGTCTTTAAAATATATACCTACTAGAGATCAAATAGCTGACATTTTTACCAAGGCCTTGGATTTTGAAAGATTTTCTTTTCTTAGAAATGCTCTGGGAATGTGCAATTCCCCTCACTAATGACTTAAAACTTTGTGCCTGTTAGAGTTTTTACATGTTATTGTTAGAGTTTGTTTCTCCTTTTGTGATTTATTTTGTCATGTTATAAAGTCAGAAACACAAGTGTGAGGTTTCAGACTATTAAACGTGATTGTTGTGATCATTGCTAAAATCATAAAAAGTACTGTGAGATGAACGTTGTTAGAACACAACTCATGTGGAAAAATATCTAAATAAAGCAATGTTCTTTTTGTCAACTAGTACTAGTGGTTGGAGTTGATTAGGCACACAACCTCTGTGGAAGGATGTTGATAATATCACAATGTGTAACTCTAACTATATCTTTGTTAAACTCTTGAACAGGCTGTGTTATTTGTTTTATTACTGTAGGTTGTTGCTATTTCTCAGGGATTTGTTTTCTCTTTTCAAAATTTTCACCATCTAAGGTCTCGAATTCAGTTATTTGATCCTATCTAGGTCAAATCTCATTTGAAACTGAAAGATCTTATCCCCTTATTTTCGAATTTTAAGTGAGCTTAATTGAAATTGTTTGTTCTAAAAATCTGAGCAGGGTTTCCATGTTTTTCGTCAATATCTATTTGCATTTGTTTATTTATATTGTTTGCTTTCTCTCTCTGTCCTCTCACATCACCTCATTGCACATTTAACCAAGAGCCCTCTCGACTTCCCGTCTACAGTGCTCTCTCTCTTTGTTTCTTCTCCCTTGTATTTTTTTTCAGATCACCATGGCTGACAAAATCCAAGAACTTCTTAAAGCAGTCCTAAGCTCCGGCGACCTTCAGGCCCTACAAAATTCCATTTCTAAAGCTTTAGCCGACCAACAAGCTTCACCCTCTCAAACTTCCCCTATTCCTTTCTCGTCTGAAATGGCAAGTTCTTCTGAAAAACCAAAATCTCCACCTCCCTCGACCTCTCAAGTTCTACCTGAAAACCCTACTGTACTCTCTCAACCGATCACCGAAACCTCTCCGACAATTCCTGAATCTCTTTCGCAACCTACATCCTCTGAAACCAAAATCATTTCATCTTCTGATCTTCCTCCTGTCTCAACCACTGAACCCTTGCCTGAGAAACCACCATCTCCGCTGCCTGACTCTACTGAAAAATCTAGTCCTAAAGCTTCCGAAACCACTGATAAAAACCCTATTCCTGAATCTGACAAATCCCCTGTCAGAGTTGAGCGAACCGAGGCAGACATTCTCTTCGATAAGGAAACTGAGGAAATTCTTCGTGAACCCCCTATTGCTCAAATCTTTCCCGGAGAAGCAGAAAATCCCATTTACCCAGAGAATCCAGGAGATTTGCTTGCCATCGCTGAAGGGCTTAAAGCTGCCGGTATACCTCCTTTTCCTACTCAAAGGTCTGGGCGTCTTTTTCAGGACAACATTGATAGAACGAAGAAGGATAGACCAAGGCGAGGGCGTGGTGGTCCCATCAGACAGACCCAAAGAACTCTGAAGGACTCTGCTCATGTGCCAAGTCCTGCTGATGAATTTCCTCCTTCCAAACCAGAAAAGTCCAACATCAACATATCAGATGAAGGTGGACTCTCAGATGATACAGCCTCTGATGAA
The DNA here is from genome assembly GCA_026898455.1 of Plectranthus barbatus. NCBI lineage: Eukaryota > Viridiplantae > Streptophyta > Magnoliopsida > Lamiales > Lamiaceae > Plectranthus > Plectranthus barbatus. The sequence continues at coordinate 14,936 of JAPKLW010003723.1, forward strand.
AACTACAAAATGGACCCTCGAGAGATGGTCGAGAGCACAGAAGATGACAGTGATTCCCCGGTCCCTGAAAAGAAAGTGAAACGACTGGTGAAAAAGATCTCCCGCAGTACTGCTGAAAGGAGGAGAAAAGAAAAGGCTGAGACAACCTCCTCTACAAGTCAGAAACCAAAAGCATCAAAGAAACGATCTCCTTCAGTTTCTGAGGCTGCTGAAACTCTCCAGACACTGAAGAGGTCCAAGAGACAACAATCTGAATCCACCTCAGCTACTCCAGCCAAAGGTACTCCTTCGTCTACCCCTTATGACAGTGACTTAGAAATTAAAAAGGCCTATAGTCAAATCTTCTATCACTATGGTGCTAAAGCTATTTTAGAGTCTGTCATGAAAATAAACTTTAAAATAGAGAGAAACATGGATGTTGAACATTTTAAGAAATATGGGGTAGATACTCTGCTGAGTCGTATGAATTTGTTGAAGTCTGTGTCTGGAATGGATGGTTTTGAGACTGAGTTAGTATATGAGTTTTATGCTAACATTATCAAAGAGGAAGCCTGTGTGGAGGGAAAGAAGAAGTATGGGAAGTCTTTTGTCAGGAAGAAGATCATAGCTTTTGATCCAGCAACAATCAATGATTTTCTTGGTCTTCCCCATTGCAAAGTTCAAGAACCATCTCCTGCTGAAGAACGACGCATGGTGGAAGCTATTACTGGAGGAGAACTGAAACGGTGGCCAAGCAAGGGATTGCCCGGGTCCAGTCTGACTTATAAGCATGCTGCACTCTTCAAGATTAGCATCCACAACTGGACTCCATCTAAGAATGCTACTCTGGTTACCAAAGAACAAGCCTATCTGATTCACAGCATTGCCAATGGTCTTCCCTTCAATTTGGGAGATATTATCTTTGCTAACATCTGCAGGGCAGTTCTCAAAGCTGATGGATCTCTTCTTCCTCATCCATGCCTCATCTATGGGCTTATCCAGCGAGCTGGAGTTCCTGAACAAGGGGGTGATCTCATTGCTGATGCCAAGTTATTGGTGTTTGAGCAAACTCTAACACGCACAGGTGGCCGGGTCAAAGATCTTCCCTATCTTCCCAGTGATGATGAGATGAAGGATGCAGTTCCTCCCAGTCCTCCTGCAGTTCCAACTTCTACATCAGCTCCGCCAGATCTCTCAAGTGCTCTGCACGGACTCACTACAGTCATCACTCAGCTCAACTCCCTTACTGCCTCTCTTCTCCAAATTCATGATGCTTTTTCTGCATCCATTCAGGGGGAGAGCAAACCTGGTGCTGGTGTTCACGAGGAAGATGACGAGGAAGACGAGTGAACCATTCATATCTCTTGGTTTCTATTTCTGTTTTTGATGAACAAGTTTCTTTTGTGTTTTGATGTTGGATACTATTTAATTCAGGGGGAGAACTTTTTACCTCTGATGTTTAATTTCAAGTATCTTTGTTTTTGCTGAAGTTTAATTCAGTTTTCTTTATTTAATTTGCTATGGATGAACCATACTTATATGTTGTGGATGATCCACTGTTCTATGTTTGAATAATTTATCATGGCTGAACCATGAATGTGTATGGTTTGAGGAATGGCAGCAGAAAAAGTCTAACATTAAGGGGGAGATTGATGATGTTAGACATTTGCGATGTTAAACTTTTCAAAGTGTAACATCAAAGTCTAACATATTTATTTGTTAATGTTATACTTTCTCTCTGCTACTTGTAAATGTTGTTATAACTGATTCCTAATTTTTAGGGATACAGTTTTTACTTCAAATTCGTTTGTGTTTCTGGTCCTATTTTTCAGGGAGCGCCCCCACGACTTAACCACTGCCTACGTGAGTCTGTGGGCAGCTTTATGAATTTATTCATCAAGCAAGTGGACGTGGGAAGATTGCACAACACACGACTGAGCAAAGTGAGGACGTGGGTTCTGAGATCGTGCGCTCCAAAGGAAGTGAAAGAATAAAAGGAAGATCAAGACTTGAAGACGGTGTGCGATAGGATTATCATTTCCAGAAAAAGTCTCAAGGCTTACCATCTTCCACCCTTGCTAATCTCTGCTATTCGAATATCTCCTTCATAGTGTAGAGGCAATCACCGGAGAGTGAATCCTAAGATTGAGGAAACACTGTTGAGGAACGTTAGCTTAGGTTAGTAAGTCCTGTAATCAAATATTCTCTGAGGAGTGAACTTAGAGGATATTTGTATCGTTTTGTTTATTTTTGTTTCCTGTGTAAAAACTTGTTTTTACTAGTGAAATATATTTTACCATGAGGCCGTCTGGGTTTTAGAAATAAAATCCCAGACAAAATTATCCGCTGTGCATTGAATTTCTGATTTTACATTTGTTACACTTTTACTATCTCTAACATTAACAAGCATTTTTGGTAAATTCGGGCACTACATTTCATCACTTGCCACGGTCGAGATGGAGCTGCCCTGGTTGAGATGGCCTTCAACTCGATCAAAACAGAGACCATTTTCGCCACTTTCGACCCTTCTGCGCAGTCTCACGGTTTAAGCCATAACTTTCACTCCCGAACTCCGATTGACCCGATTCAAGTTGCATTGGAAAGCTAATTCAAAGATCGTTTAATTGACATGCTCCACTAGCTCATATTTTATCTTTGGAAGAAGTCGTGACTGTTTCTTTGAACATCTGTTGCTTTCGGTACGAGTTTCCATTGGATTTGGCCTAAAACCTGCAAAATGTTACCATGACAAACATAACACCCTCTAATATATACTCGTGCTCAGAAATAAGTAAAAAAATAACAAAATGCACTTGAAACAATGGAGAAAAATATAGATAAGTGAGTATAATTATGAGCTTATCAAACCCCCCAAACTTCAATATTAGATTGTCCTCAATCGAAGAAAACAAGAAAAGAATTCTCAAGCAGTTGAAAGTGCAATGCCTCACAAGATTCATCACAATCAAGGTTCATCAATCCACATCACACAAGCAATTGGATGAGATAAGATATTCATCAACTTTGGAAGACTCACAGGAAAGTGTATCGCTCATCACTCATATGTTTGGATTTCAAATGAAAGCACTCACAACATGTATGAAGAAATTTCTACCATAGGCTTGCAAGAGTTCTAAAATCTCCACTGCTTATTTGTGCACACAAATCAAGAATCAAAAAGGACTTTTGACAGGGTTGTAATGAAGGTTTTTTGTGAAAGGTAGGGAAATATGGCCAAGTGACTCAAAATCAACTAAGTGCGTCCACCTCATCAATCTTAATTCACCTTCTTAAGACGTCTACCATTCTCTTTTTATTTTACAATACCAATCAAGACTCTTCTTTTTTTTTCTTTTCAAGCTCTTTTTTTCGTAACCAACTAAAGATTTCTTATCCTCTTATAATTCTTTGTTTCACCTCAACTTATAGCCAAGAAGGAATCAAAAGTTTCACTCATAGACAAGTACAGAAACCAAGGACTCAAAGGCTACCTCTTGAACAATAATAATCAATCTACCCTTTATTTCACCCAACTCTTATAGACAAGAAACAAATCACCTATTTATAGCACTTCTCATGGACAAGATGTACTACAATGCTTCACTTTAACTCATAGACAAGAAAAAAAGTAACAGGCTCAAAGGGGTTTAAGTAAGGATAAATCATTATAAGGGACAATGTTTAGGAATATATGGCTAACAAAAATGACCTAAGATCATTTTCTATCATTGTGCACACTATGCAGTCTCAAAACAGAACAAAAGCAAGTTCTAGAGAAATAAAAACATACATGCGAATCTCTCATGAACAAATAAAGGCTCAAATCTCACTTAGGTTAAAAAATTCTTCCTCAGTCAATTTCAATCCATTCAAACATCATGCAAGTGTAAGTTTCAATTAGACCCTATCATGTTGTATTCTACATTCATGGGCAAATCAACAACAATTGAAATCAAATCAACTTATCAAAGATTAATTCCAAACATTACATATATTGCAAGAGAGTTCAATTACTTAAAGATTTTCCTCACAAATCACAAAAAAAAATTCAAATTCAAAAAAATTACCTAGGCAAAATTTAAATGACAAAAAGCAAATAAATAAAAGGATAGAAAATAGTTTCAAACCCCTCAATCTTCCTCCCCCCAAACTTATTCGAAAATCAGAGAGAATAAGTTTGAAAATCAGATTCAGGGCTCGAAACTGTACCTCGAATGCTGGCCTCAGACACCAACTTTTTTATCTGCCTTCTTAAAACCTCGAACATCGTGGAATTTTAGCTGCTAGCACTCCGCGTCGACCTTGGTAAGCTCTGCCTCGGTCGAAACAGACCTCAAAGTTTTTTCTTTCTTTTTTTTATTTCAAAAATCAATAATAAAAAGAGAAAGCAATAACAAACAAAAATAAGAACAAAAATTGAAAAGGAAAGTGATAAAATAATGGGTTACCTCCCATCCAGTGCCTTAGTTATTGTCGTGGCTCGACACTACCTGTGAAGCTCATCAAGGAGGTTGGAATATGTATTGCAACAACCGCAACAATTGAATGTTTGATGGTGCAAAACAAGCGGTCTTGCAATCAAGAGAATGTGAATCAGGAGGCTTCGGTTTGATCCTTTTTGCACTAACCTCCAAATCCTTCAGAAATTTCCTTTGTCTTTAGCTTGATCGCCCTCTCCTTTGTTTACCGGAGTGACCACACCAATTGCCTCAGATGGCTCAACCTCAACTTGTTTTTCTTTGTTTTCAATGTCCACCTTAAGTATGTATGCTTCAGTGTCTGGCTTTACTCTGGAAAGGATGTCATCAATGATTGACTCATTAGCCTTCATGACTTCATTTCTCTCATTGATCCATGCCGATGATGGCTTGACTCTGGACAAGACTTCATCAATGATTGACTTCTTGGGCTGAGCCGGATTAACCTCTTGAAGTGCAACTTGCCTCTTTTGTATTTCTCTCAATTCTTTCCTAAGTAAATAGGCTTTAGTGACCAGTACTCGTTGCTCTTCAAGAGTTAGATCAACGTTATTCAACATCTTCTTCTTGTTGCTCCCCGCGTTTTTGCACCTGCGCAGAAACAGTAGCAAAAATCAGACCACCTCGACCGGGGTGAAAGCTACCTCGGTCGTGGTGCGATGGTCTGTGTCGACCGTGGCGAGGGCTACCTCAGTCCAAATAGACGCAGAAGAAACCTCACACACGCACGCAAAAAAAATAGAAAAAATATTACCCAATCCAGAAGATCTTAAACAAAACAGTAACAAATCACAATCTGACTATCCCCGGCAACGACGCCAATTTGATCGATGCAAAATCTGCACACAGATTATAGCACAGGGCAAATAAATTTATAGATAACCCGAAGGTATGTCGAACCCACAGAGATAGTGCAACGAAAGTAATTCATATACTGAATGTAGTTTTTCAATCTTTTGTTTGGGCAAAACAAAATTTGAGAGTTTTTTTCGGGTTTTATGAAAAAAACTTCTAAAGAAATTCAAATAAAAGAAAGCACATATCCTAGGGAAATCTACCAATCTGATCAACATGCAAGAAACAAATAATTCAAACCCATAAAAGATACTTTTGGTGGAAAATCTGGTAAAGTGGATTTAATTCCTTGGTCGGACAATTAAAACCTAGATTATTAACTAGTGATTATCTCCGCTCGGTCTCAAAAACACAAGTTAATCAATCTCAATAAAAATCAGATTAATCCTACAATTGAATTCTTCTTGGTCGGACAGAAAATCAAATGTATTAAACTCTCACTTCCTATTATCAATTTTCACCTCTTGGTCCATCAATTAATAACTAAAACCTATCCCAATTTTCATCTCTCGATCCTTGAATTGAAAATAGATTTTAAATAAAATCAAAGAGTTTAAACTAATAAAAGGGTTCGAAGAATTCGAATCAAAACATGCATCACAAATGGAGAAACCCTAAAATCTGATAAAGAGTCTAGCCTAGCATATTAAAGATAAACAATGAAACAAAAATTAAAGATTGCACTAAAATAAAGGTGCAGAAAAATAAAGGTACAAGAAAATAAAGGTTTTGATTCCAGCCATTAAAAACTAAAGAAAACTAAACTATGAACTGAAATTTAAAGTTGGACTGGAATGATCAATAATGAACTAGACATAAGTTTATATAGGAGTAGGGTTGAGGCCTTGGATGGTAGGAATTGATGAAATTAGGAATTTCCTTCTTGAGTTGATGATATTTGATATTTTCCTTCTTTGCCCAAAACTTCCAAAGGAATTATTTTCTTGGTTGAAACTTCCCTTTTGGGGTCTTCATTGCTTCCAAATTGATGTGTAACTTGAATCCCAAACAATTCTCGCCCAAAATATGTGAAAAATTCCCAAAATTTTGCCAAAATATTTCACCCCGGTCGAGATGACCCTTGCCACGGTCGAGATAGAGCTGCCCCGGTCGAGATGGCCTTCAACTCGGTCGAAACAGAGACCATTTTTGCCACTTTTGACCCTTCTGCGCAGTCTCACGGTTTAAGCCATACTTTCACTCCCGAACTCCGATTGACCTGATTCAAGTTGCGTTGGAAAGCTAATTCAAAGATCTTTCAAATGACATGCTCCATTAGCTCAGATTTTATCTTTGGAAGAAGTTGTGACTGTTTATTTGAACATCTGCTGCTCTCGGTACGAGTTTCCATTGGATTTGGCCTAAAACCTGCAAAATGTTACCATGACAAGCATAACACCCTCTAATATGTACTCGTGCTCAGAAATAAGTAAAAACATAACAAAATGCACTTGAAACAATGGAGAAAATTATAGATAAGTGAGTATAATTATGAGCTTATCAGGGCGCGACATTGTAACTTGGACATCTAAAAAATAAAAGGTGGTAGATTTATTTTCCTGTAAAGCAGTGTATGTTGCTGCAGCAACCGCAACATGTCAAGGAATTTAGCTGAGCAATTTCATTGATGAAATGCTAATTCGAGATTAAAGTTCAAGCTTTACGTGGAAAATAATCGGCCATCTCTCTGATTATGAATCAAGTTCATCACGATAGGAGTAAGCATATCGATGAAAAGTTTCATTACATTCGAGAATGCATTGAAGCTAAGAAGAAGGACGTGGAGCATGTAAGCATGAACGATCAATTGGCATATATGTTGACAAAGTCGTTGGGTTGAAACAAATTTATTGAAATGCGACATGTTATGGGCATCAAGAATATCGATGCAGAGATATGTGATTAAGGGGGTGATTTTTTAGATAATCTCATATCTTCCAAAGATATGTTTGAATATATTTAGTTTTTCTATATCTTTGATACCTTTCAAAATTCAGGATATCGATAGTTTTCATATTATAAGTTGATTTATAGTTCTAGTTTCTTTTGTTTATATATACCTCATTCGTTGGAGTAAATTTAATAAGTTTTTCCGTTCATATTTTTCTCTCCTTTCTGTCTGCAACTTCTATGCTAGATTGAAGCTCTAGCATCACACTAATCTTCTCTCTCTTGCCGTTGTCACAACACTGAAATATTTTAAAATATAAAATTGTGAGGATTTGGTTAGTTAGAATGCGGGGTGGTCTCACTTTCATGTTTTGGAAACTCTTACTCTTGGATACACATTTGAACTATTCGAGTTTCCATTGGGTGTCGGAGAAATACCAACGCTAAGCCGATTTGATATGTATTTGTGCCGCATGTCTGTAGCTATTTCAACAATGAGAATGTTAGTGAAGCAAGAGGATCTTGGAAACGAGGACATTCGGCTCCAAGTTCAGTTTGGGGTTGCAGAAGAGCTCGAGAGCTTCAAGGAAATGCTGCAGGAAGAGGGTTTAGAAATTAACAATTTTTTTCTCAACTATTACTCCTTTGATTAATTAGTTAAATATATGAAAAACTAAAAAAAATACACTTTTCAAAAGTCTTAATTATGAAAATTGTAAGAATTTATAAATGATACAAATTATAAAAATTCAAGCTAACTTTAAAACTAGAAATGATTAATTTATCATCATGCGGAGCTCATGAAAAATCAAAATATTATGTCAAAATTTATAGAAGTTTAATGGCATAAGGGTTAGATAAAAGTATTGGATTTTTTGTTAAGGGAAGGAATGGAACCTATTGAGGGGAAATTCTGTAGCCTCAAATACTTGGAACTAAAAATCACACAATCTACCAGAAATAGAGGCATAGCGACGCGCTTGTGGTAAACCCGATCAACCTGAAGAGAGCAAATTAAAGTAAGAGGGCTTGCTGAGTGCGCATACAACCAGGAGGACGTAGAGCTTCTCGCGACCACTATAGACCAATGACATCACTTTGTAACTTTGTTCTAGTTATTCTGATCCATCTGACGATTGAAGAGTGAACGTAGGATTAACGACACTTGAACCACTATAAAAAATCTTGTGACGTATACTTCTTTCCGTCTCAATTCTTTTGTTTTGCACGCTGGTCTTGAAACCCACTCAAAAAATGTTGGAGTATACTTCAATACAAACTTAAGTTAAATTTGCGAACTTAAGTCTTTTCAGAGTACCAACTGACTTGAGAAGTCAGGCTCAAGTCAGTTGAGACCAGCACATAATTGCAAAGTCTTCCGCTATACACATTTATACTCTAACATTTTGGGACCAAACAGATGTCATTTGTAAGCTGATGGAGATAGTGTAATGAACCAAGCTATTTGTTAGCTATTCGGGTTTCGACTTGATTAAAGTTTTTCGAATTTTTTTCTTAAATGAACCAAACTTCATGAGCTTAGCATCCTCGCAAGCTAAATTTAGTATGAAATATAAGTTTATTATAAAACTAATATTTTCATAATTTAAGAGTGACAAGTATGATAAATCTTTGAAGTTATAAAAAAATTAAATTTGAATATGAATGTAATAGTATTTTTGAAATAAATAATGCTTTTTTTCAAAAAAATAATGAATATTTTAAATATGATTTAAATTTAAAATGTTCGTCTCGATCAAGTTTGTGAACTTAAAAGTACTCATTATAAAAAAAGTTAGAAGTTCGACTCGCTAATAAATTGATAAAATTTGAGCAAGACACTACTAAGTTCAATATGATTCCATTATACCCTGATGAAGTAGGATTGAATCTAGATGGGTTATATTTACATATATGAAAAATATTATAATTATGATTGCAGAGTTTGTTAGAAGTTATTCTAATGTTTAGGTGGACCATGCAGTCTCTTATCAATTAACTTATTTTTTTTATTTTTTTTAATAATTCGAATTTATTAATTATAGTACTAATAGGCACTAAGGGGGCGTTTGGTTGGTGGGTTTCGGAATGAGGGAATGGAATGATTCCGAAACCCACTGTTTGGTTTAAGGGTATGGAAATGAAAAAATGGGAATGATTCCCAAATACTTGGGAATCATCAAAACCCTATAAAATGGTAGGTTTCATTTTCATTCCCATATCTCATTACCAAAATTATTTATTTCATATTATTTTCTTATTTATTTATTTTTATAATATTATTCTAAAATATTTAGATAATTATATTGTTTTATAATATTATATGTTATTTTAATTATATATTATTCTTTTTAATATATTAAAATAATACTTTTATTATATTAATTATTTAGTTTTATCTTAATTTTATATTTTATAAAATAAATTAGAATCTGAATATATTATTTATTTATTTTAATATGATTATATTTTCTTAATTTTTATTATTCAATTAATTATTTATTTCTTATTTTTTAATTCATTTATTTATAATTATTTTATTATTCATTTATTTTTATCTTAATTTTATATTTTATAAAATAAATAAGAATTTCAATATAGTATTTATTTATTTTAATATGATTATATTTTCTTAATTTGTTATTATTAAATTAATTTGTCAATTTTTTAATTTATTTATTTATAATTATTTTATTATTTATTTACTTTTTATTTTTTTATAATATTTTTGATAATTATATTATTTATAATATTATATGTTATTATAATTATATATTATTCTCTTTAATATATTATAATAATAATATTATAAAATCAATCATTTATTTTGTATCTTAATTTTATATTTTATAAAACAAATAAGAAGATATATAGATTATTTATTTATTTTAATATGGTTTTATTTTGTTATTTTTTATTATTAAATTAATTACTATTTGTATAATAATTAAATTATATTATAAACCTATAATCTTAAAAAATAAATCATTAGAATTGAAAATGATTCCAAAACCCATCTAGTAAACCAAACATAGAATTGAGAATGATTCCCAAAAATAAAACCCATACCCATTCCCTCTACTATCAAACTCATACCCATAGTGATTCCCGATAGTTAAACCAAACGCCCCCTAAGATTATAAAACATTTAGTTTCCTTACGAAATTGTGTAAAAACAAGGACATAGGTACCGAACAATTTAACAACACTGAAGAAGTCGATTAGTAAATGTTTTTCGAGTTGGTAGAAGTTGCTTAATTTGATTTATAGATTATATTATAATATACGTGGTAAGAAAATCAAATATTTAGATTACGTGGTATTATCTTTTTTTAATTATTATTTTTTTAAATAAATGTATTTTTTCAAAATAAAAATAAATGTATTTCTTAAACGTGTAGGATGTGATTTGGTTGTTACTTTAATTACAGCCGTTTATTCCATATTAATAAGCTTAAATTTGATTAATTCGTGGACGTTTCCTCCATATTTCCACCATGCATAGCATGGAGCAAGAAGATACCAATAGTCCGATGAGCGAAGACGACGTAGCTGGATCTGATGCGCAGCCGTCGTCGTCGTCTAACGGTAGTATCCCGGTACCGAAGAAGGTGGAAGACGAAGAAGAAGTGAAGAGCCATTGCCGCAACAAGATTTTCACCTCCGGTAAGGGTCACAGTCACACCGCCATCCACAGAAGAAGATACTCCTCCAAGAATCTCAGCTCCAAGAAGAAGGCCACGGTCTCGGAGATCTACGAGTATTTGCTGTGTCACTATCTTTTCCCTTCTTCCAAGTACTCTCTATCTGCCTCTGATTCAGGGATTGGTCTAAAAGGCTTGGGTAGTGACGGCAAGAAAAATCGCAGGCCGATCATCAAGGAAGTAGGCGAGTGTTCGACCAGTCGGCAGCCCAAACTCGGTTTCAAGAATAATAATCCAAGAAGTCATCAAGGACACGCCACCGATGGTAACGGAAAAGGGAAGGGCAAGGCGCCGGAAAATCAAGATTCTGATTCGTTCGACAACGAGGTCCTCAACGAGTTGGTACACAATATGGCGAATATGATGACAGACGATTTGGATACCCAGAAACGATGGGCCGCGGAGGAAAAGAGAGCAGCAGAAATCATTAAGAGCACCCCGCAGCGAAAGGGAGGCCGGGAAGATCCCGCTACGACGTCGTTGCGCCGCGGTAGACACGAACGCAACGACTGCGGGAGGCTGTTACACAGAAACCAGGGGCTGGGAGGGCATCGTCGCCGCATCCACCGCATTCAGAATATGACGGCGATCAGAAACCCACCTATCACGAAGAAGAGGAATCACTGTAACAAGGGAAAGAGCATTGTGGTTGCTGATGCTACTGATATCCCCTCCTCCTCCTCCACGCCACCCTTCGTCTTCCCCATTAATCTGAACAATATGGCGCTTGAAAAGGAGGAGGTGGAGTAGATGGGTGGAAGTTCATCTAGCCTTTCATCGGCGGATTCGTAGCTGCAGGATTTTATGTTTGCAGGGTTGACTTCATTTTTATAGGTTATTTTTTAGCAAAATATTCTAAATCATGCTTTTATAGATTTAATACAAATTATCAAGTTTTTTTGAATAGGGAGGGCATTTTCAATCAATGCCTACAACTGTACTCACAATTTTACGGGTACCAATTCATGTTGCTAGAAGGCTAACAAAATTCTAGTATTCAAAAGATATCTGGTTTTCTATTAATTAAAGCTCTTTTTGATATATTAGGTCTAGCTTCTATCATGTTATATCAAAAGAAAACATATAGGAGCTCAAAGAAAACAAAGGGAAACAAGGTGCAAGTGGGCATGCTCAATTTGAAGAAGTCAAATCACGGTCACAAAATAAAATTAAGCATCCTTGGAAAAAGAAATTAACAAGAATAAGCATGTTCATATTCATGGGAATAAGGAGGGTAAGTGAGAAATAAGCATACTTATTTCAAAGGGAACAAATTAACAATAAAGGAAGGGAACGAGGACAAGGTGTAATTACACATGGTTAAAGAAAAAGTAATTTTTCAACAATCAAGAAGGCAACAACAAGGACAAAAATCATAATGATGCATGCTTAGTTCAATCAATTATTCCAAGTAAGAGGCAAAGTCAAAGAAACATGGAATAGCAAGTAAGTATGCAAATAATTTGGAGACCTCGATTGCAATGAGGTTCTGGTATCGAGCACAATAAAAACCTACGCTCTGATACCACCTTTGGTCGCGCCCCCAAACCGGGCCTATGCGACAGACCCACGTGCGAACAATGCACGCTAAGAGCTTTAGTGGTTTAATAACAATTCTCGAACTTTATTTAAATAATAGCGGAAGTAATTTGAAGTTTATCAAAAGAACATGGATTTATTTTTTTTAAAAAAAAATTTAAATCCAAATGATAAATAAAAGACCAAGTGTAGCGGAAGCATTATGAAGTGTTTACAATTAAAGCGTGGAGAAACAATGAATAACAATGGAGTTCAAATAATGACCACCACACGGGTCTTACGCCAAGTCTTACTTGGGAAAACAATTCATAAACACGAACAATTGAATGGGTACTATGTATGAAGACATAGCCCCTTATGCCTCGACACTGATAGACAATCGAATTAATTAAGTCAACAAGAATCATGCCATATGAATTCAAGATAGACTATGCCATGATAGGTTGAACATCAAAAAAAAAATTCAAGTATAAGCTCAAATGGGTTTACAAATCAAACAACTTCATGGGATTTAAATAGACATGCCAAAAGACAATCTCAAGCAAACAAGAGGGAAGAGAGTTTTGAAATAGCGCAAAAGATTATATTAATAACAAGACTATATTTGATCGTCTTCTTCCCACTTTTACCGCAACGCCGCCGCCACCGCCATCACCTTGTACCTGCATGTGGGGAAAAACACACAGGGGCTGAGTACTCCGCATACCCAGTGTTCACGGCTTCCTGAAAACCGAATACATATATATAATGAAATCACTGTTTCACACAAGCATCACATAATGGTTTTATTGAAATCAAACTTATGCATGCTCAAAAATAATTTTACCTCACATGGGATATCCCACTCATTTTGTGGTGCATTTCACAATCAACGATCATTTAGTTCACATAAAACGCGTGATACACGCATGAGGGTTACAACTCCTCCCTCCTCTTTATTTCTCCCATTTCTCCTGACAAGAGGGTGATCGTATCCCTCCTCCTTATCTCTCCCAAATGCTAGTGACATTAACAATTATAAGTACCAAAACAATTTAACGGTGACACATCGCTTTCAAAATCAAAATAATTTATTTTTAATTTTGGAAATCATTTTGGAAAGCAAACAAAAAAGGAAATAGGATAAAATAGTGCCCACCTTATGACTTATGCAATAGTTGGTCACTTTGTACCTTTAGTTGATGCTTCTTTGCCACAATCACCAACACCTATATTATAACACTAAATTACTAGGTGTGTTCATTTAACTTCATGCATGCTTCACTAAGTGATTATTCATCTAATTCATTTAACATGCTTCGAGTAGTTGCCTCATACTTAGGCTCAACATATAATCATGCTTGCTAGGATTTATTTAACAAGTAGGCTTGTATACATCATGCTCTTTCAGTTTAATCAACATGCATGACAATTATGTACAAAATACTATATGAGTTCTTCTAGACTTCCTTGATCATTTACATGCTCATAGACTCACAATATTAATTCTTGTCGCTTTCGTATTTGTTTTAAAGGTGTATGCAATGAGACTCTCTAACATGTTTAAGTCCTATAACTAAATGCATATAATTGACTTAAAATTATGTAAAACAATTTTAAAAACATTATTCAGCTCTGAAAACATGTTAAGTAAGTTTAAGAAAATATTTGGATGAAATTTAGAAATATTTAATGGACTTGAATCTAAAAGACTCCTATTTATGCATTCTAGAAAATGTCATTTTCAAAACATTGCCGAATGAAATATACAGAGAATTAACATATGAAATTTTACATGAATAAACTACATTTTTGTATGAGTATGATCCAATTGACGGTTTATGAAAATCAATTTTTGTTTGGGAGATATGGGCTGGGGAGATTGGATTTCGTGAACATTTTTGCTACGGGTCTGAAAACAGGGTACAACTTTAAAAATTCATTGCGGCCAAAATACGCATAATAATGACTTAAAAATTTATATGCAGACTCTATGATGTATGTATCACCTATAAATAAATTTTGAGAATTTTCTAAAATGTATAAATGCAGTTTCAAAAACCATTTTTAAAATGAGACATAAAATGACACACATTTTTGCATAGTGCATAACTTTCTAACCACATAACATTTTGACATGAAACCAAATTCAAAATATTTATAACATAATCCGTTTTAACATATTTGAATTTCAGACTAATCGGGTTCCATTTGACCTATCTGCCACAACCAAGCACAGAGCTCTTTTTACAGATTTCATCACAACATGCTCCTTTCACTTTAAAATGTATAAATTCGTCATCACCCAACAACATATATGTTAAATTTCAGACATCAAACACTTCATATCATGATCCTATAACATAGATATCATGCTTTATCATGCATACAAGGAATATATCATCAATCAACAACAACATAGTCAATATTGGCCATCAAACATGCATATTATGAATCCTACTTCATCATATGAGCTAAATATCGACTAGGGGTTTCTGAATCGTACATGCAAGCTCTTAAATATGCACAGGAGGTCCTAAATAGGGTAGATAAGAGTTACTTGAAGGTTTTCATTTCAGATTTGAGCTCCCTTTCGAAAATGGCTCCTAGCATTCCTTTTTGCTTCCTTCTTACTTCCAATCACTTGTAACCTTCTAGATCTACTTCATGGCTTCATGGATCTTCAATTTGCAGCCTAGGTCGAATCTTCAATGCAGGAATATGATAGGGCTTTTGGGTTTATTAGATAGAGGAAGGTGTGAGGGTGAGTTTGGTGTAAAATGGTGATGATTTGAGGTGGTTTGAGGTGGGTTATAGGGCTGGTTTGGTGGCTGCAAGCTTGAAACTTCAATGGTGTTCTTTCGTGGAGGTTGGAGATTGAAGAAGATGGAGTTATGGTGGTGGGGAGAGGCAGCCGTCCAAATGGTGGTGAGGGGAGGTGGAGTGTGGTTTTGTTTAATCATGCATGTATGAGACCTCATCATTATGTCTACACAAATTCCTTCAATGATTAATTTACCCTTCTATAATTTACAAGACAAGGTATGTCTTTTCTTCTAGAAGACCAGTGTTGGTAATGTTGGTCCCGATTTTCAGAGTATGAACGTTAGCAGCGGAAATAATGATAAAGTAAATGTTTTCTTGCACGCTGGTTACACCGCTGACTGGGACCTGTCAGCTGGTGTATCAAAACTTAGAATATTTAGTCTTGTTTGCACAGTTATCTATCAGTTTTAGAATATACTCCAACACTTGAGTGCTGGGTTTAAAATATGACTGAAGAGCAGAAAGCTGATAAATAACAAAAGGATTTTTATAGTGGTTCGATCAATCGATCTACGTCCACTCTCCAGTCGAAGCACTGGAAATTCCACTAAGAGTAATCGGTTACAGGTGTCCTACGATCTATCTCTAGCTGGTGAATGCCTTGTCCACCAGTTCACTAGATCAACCGCTCCCGGTCCTGGTTCCCTCTTCAACTCTTCTCAGCTTGCGGAGTGCGAGCACGTCACTTCAACCTCCTCAGCTAACTGGGTGTTTTAGTTCTCCCAAGAACGTAAATCTCACTACGGCAAGGTACGCCCGTAATAACTCAAGTGCTGGGATGCACAGGAGCTGCTGTGAACTCTCTCGGAAGAGAAAGAACACCTAATGAGATCTTTAACTTACAAGTGTAAAACTTGAAGTCTCGTGTTTGATAAATCAACACACGGGAAGCTTATGGAAAGCCTCGAAAGTTCTGTAAGTATTTTGACAGCGTTTTTGCTAGTTCGTGCGTAAGAATTTCGGTCTTTCGGGGGTTTGAATGTTGACGGTTCCGACGTATTTATAGACGCGGGATCTGATTCAAACTTTCTAGCCGTTTGGACTCATCCGGAAAGGTGTCAGACCTAGGATGTCCTTCTGACGGCGGTAGGTATGTTTTTCCGGAAAGGATCCATACCTTTGACCGCTTTATCTGACACAGATCTCTTAGTGTCAGAACGGCTTTATTAGTCAGTCCGAGGAATAAGACTGGTGTCTTGTGATAGATAGACTTTAAGGTATCCCCTTCCTTAAAGTCATACTTTGTCAGTCGATTCCTCAGCGAATCTTCTTTTTGTCTCTACGGCGCTGGGAGAGAGAATCTGGAATTCTGCTGGTAACATCTGACTGGTAGATCATTCTGGTGATCTTGTGCTGGCAGTCTCTGCTGGTGACTTGCCCTGGCATAATCTAAGTCTACCAAATGTCTGGATGTTAATTCTTCTTGGAATCTCCCATGACTGGTGAAATCACCGCTGGTGAATAGTGTAAGCAAGAACATGTATTCTGCTGGTAAGATTTGTCAGCCGCCTGCTGATGAAACCCTTCCCAACTGGTGAATAGTACCCAGTCATAAGCGCTTCTCATGCTGGTGAACAGTGTCAGCACGAGTC
>JAPKLW010003724.1:0-22982 GCA_026898455.1 Plectranthus barbatus
AAAAAAAAAAAAGAAAAAGCTATATATCTAACAATTACCTGCTCGGCTGCTGCGCGTGAATATAAAAATCGAGTCAATTAATTTCTGTTTCAAAAATCAAAGTCGAGGCTGTTAATCTATCATTTTCACTCTCGTAGCAAATAATCAAAAGTCGAAGCATGCATTTCTGTAATAGAAATATAGAATAATTTCAAGAGAGAAGCATACATTTTCTGTTTATTAAGTTGGATGCCTAAGAAATTATGTTACTAACTTCTTGGTTACCACCCGTACTCGAGTACGAAAAAGTTGGTGGTTCGATGAGCAGTAACCTGAGGTCGGAGCACCACCCGTTCATTTTGACCCACTGGCTAAATCGAGCCTCATACAAGACTACATAACTCAATCTACGCCAGGATCGCCCAAAATCAGCAATTAACGAGCAAAAATTGCGGGAATGACAATTAAGAGGAAAATAAGGCGTGATTCGTCCTAAGTATGGAAAAGTAGTGATTAGCTTCCACATTCTGTAAATTTACTTATAATAGATTCAGAATGGTTATAAAAAGTGGAAGAGACAACCCTCGAGGGGAGGATTTTTTCTTGATTACTCTCATTAAGAAATTCTTCATTCTTTTTAAGTATTTGGTCTTTAATGAAATCTAAGAAATTTACTACATCAATATATATATATATATATATATATATATATATATAACTATTTAAGAATCATTATTTATTATTACGTATTTAGCCAAAAAAATGCAACTTATTATGATGAGATTAATTAGTTATGAGCAGTGCATGAATTATTTTTAATGTGTAATTTACCGTACATGTTTTTTGTTAATATTCATTTAAATATATAAAATTAGTGCTTTAGAGCAGGTAAGGTTTGGAGTTGAATTAATCAGTTATTAATTTGAAATTGTCATACAATTAGCTTATATGTCTTAACTTTAATTAAATAATGTTGTACTTTTTTCCAATTTTCTTTTCCTAAGTGTGATGTATATGATTTGAAATCTTGACACATTCTACGACCTAACTTGTTCGACAACATCAAATTTTGATTAATTCATTCCCCTTTTCTGCTTCAAATCATATCCAGTGCAGTGCTTTACACCTAGTAATCTTTTTATTCAGCAATTTGTTTATAAAGATGAATCTACTCTGGCTGAGCTGAAGTACACGTACGATATCATAATGAGCTTTGTTAATTACAATTACTTGACATTCGAGAATTGCTCTGATTAAAAGAGCTAACTTGAGTTGTTAGAATAGTCCATTAATCATAGAACATTGAATTCTCAACTGATTAGGGATGTTACATGCTTAACCTGTAAGAGATGCAACATCCTCGTTCCCGGGCGGATTCAGAAATAATTTGTAGGGGACATAATTGAATTTTTACATAACAAAAAAATTACTCCAGTAAAAAATCAGTTCATATTAATAATTATATATAAATTCATATATCAAAACTAATTTTATTATTTTTTAAAATTTTAAATACTAAAATATAAAGAATTTTTTGGCTCATCTTGTTTCTCAGCCCCTTCACATCCTATTTTTCCTTCGCCACGACAATAGTGGCTTAGCCCTTCGCCCTCCTATCGTATCGTATCGGCTCGGCTTCGTCCTAGAAACTACTACTTCCGCCTTATAGCTCATGATTGGTATATGGATCTCTCTATGTAGTGGTCGGCCTTCTAGAAGCTTCGCCATAAGCGATTAGTTGCTTCCCGAATGCCTCATTACTTTAGTTTAGTATAGTCTAGTTTGTTTTTGCCGCCAACGAACGCTACTAGGAGAGGAATTTCAGCCCCCAGTCTTCTTAATAATTTGTGGATAAAGAGAACTATATCATAAAAGTATCATATTATCATAATATTAAAACTGAAAAAAAATCGATTAGGGATGCTGGAGCCCAGCCCACTTTAGTCCACTAGGTGGGAGTGTGCAGTAACACGATAACATAACGGGCTCCACTAGAAATCACTAAATTTCGTTCCCACACTCTAAAGATTAGCCTGAGTTATTAGAAGACTCCACTGATCGACCCTTATAATCATAGTAACTAGGTCTCATTGAGTAAAACACCCAAGTTATCTTAGTTAAATATATTTTCCCATACCAACAAGTAGAAATCTGGATGCATAGTATTCACTTCTAGAATATCATTGAATGAGTCTACTCATGATGATGAAATATGAAAAACACAAGTTATCGTGTATTGACGATCTCGACTCCAACATTTTTTCAATCAAAAAACATATGAATTATATATTACAATATCTGATATCATAGATAGCAGCTTGTCCATCCTATATAAAGGCAGCCTCTGTCATGCAAAATTTATAACAAAAAACACACAATCTAAGTGTGAGTGGAGTGGCATTAATCAAAATGAAGCTTTCTTATACTCTCTGCACCATCTTCCTCATCTTCTACCTCGCATCTGCATCGGATCCAGACCCTCTTCAGGATTTCTGCGTTGCTATTGCTGATGCCCAAGCTGCTGGTAATTAATTAAACTCATCTCTCTCTCTCTCTCTCTACATTCATCACCAACTTCATATTTGTTAGAACATTGTTCCACATGGCCTGTTACTGAGTTGAACTTATGTATAAATTGTGGTTGGGCACCCTCTTCCTATGAGCTAGCTTTTGGGGATGAGTTCTACCAAAAGCTCGTTTATCATTGTATCAGAGCCAGGTCGGTTGGCCTTGGTCGTTTCTCGTACACGATATTAGGACAAGAGCACGTTGTGCATGAGGGCGGGTGTTAAAACATTGTCCCACATTGGCCCGGGCATCCTCTCCCTACGACCTAGCTTTTGGGGATGAGTTCTACCCAAGTCCCAACCCATTTATCAATATTTAAGCATGATCCTCATTCTCAGCCCCTCGTACTCACGAGAGGGCTATCTTATAAAAAAACTCGGATCACTACACTATAAAAACAAAAAAAATCTCCGGCTAGGGGACCACTGATCCATATCTTTGTTTAAATGCAGTTTTTGTGAACGGGAAGATCTGCAAGAACCCTAAAGATGTGGTGGCCGACGACTTCGTATTCAGGGGCAACCTAGACAAGCCGGGCGACACGGCGAACCCGCTGGGATCACGAGTGACTCCGGCCAACGTGAACCAGCTAGCCGGGCTCAACACGCTGGGCGTGTCCCTGGCCCGAGTCGACTTCGCCCCCTACGGCCTCAACCCGCCCCACACGCACCCGCGGGCGACGGAGGCGTTCCTGCTGGTGGAAGGCACCCTCTACGTGGGGTTCGTCACCTCCAACCCGGCCGATCCCAAGCAGAAGAACAAGCTCTTCACCAAGTATTTGTATCCCGGAGATGTGTTCGTGTTCCCGCAGGGCCTTATTCACTTCCAGTTCAACGTCGGCAAGACCAACGCCGTCGCGTTCGCCAGCTTCGGCAGCCAGAATCCGGGGACCATCACGGTTGCCAACGCCGTGTTTGGATCGGACCCGCCCATCAACCCGGATGTGTTGGCCAAGGCGTTCCAGGTTGAGAAGAAGATCATCGATTACCTCCAGGCCCAGTTCTGGTGGAACGTTTGAAACAGTTTAATTACGCCGTTTTGATTCAATAAACAGGAAAGGAAAAATATGTAATTCCAAACTATGATTCAATAAAAACACTCTTTTGTTAAGTTAGATCACTTATCTCCTTATAAAACCAAATTTATAAAAGAATGGATGATTAAACATTATATATTAACCCATACAATTTTGAAAACTCATTAAAGACATGGCAGTATGCACCCTGGGTTTCAGTTTTTCGTTCTTTTTTAAAATAATTTTAATTATTTATTATTTCAATAATTATTAAAAAATATATAAATTCACACAATTTTTTTCTATAAATAGAACTAGGAGGCTTTCATTTTTTAAACTGTAAATTTGATACTCTCATTTAGGGGTGTGCACGGTCCGGTTTGGCCGGTTTAAGGGGCAAAGTACGGACCAAACTAATAGGTACGGTTTGAAATTTTCACAAACCAAACCAGCCAAATAATTATTTCAAACCAAACCGGCCAAACCATATTAAAACGGCTTGGTTTGGCTGGTTTAAACGGTTTGAAGATTATTCAACTAAAAATATTACAAAAAATGAAACTTGTATATCTATTTTATTAGAAATTAATGAAAAAATGATACACAAAATAAAACTAATATAAATATGTATTGCTTGTCATTAATTTTAAATATGAGATAAGTAATAAATAAATAATATTATGGTTGCAAGAAACAATTATATATAAGTTGATTTATAGGGTTACAATTCGAAAGAATATAAGCATCGGACATATATATCAATATAATTGATATTTTAGCTTTCTATCAAATAATATTTTATAATCATTATTTATTTAAAATTATATTATTTATACGGCCGGTTTCATCCTTCAAACCGTCGGCCAAACCAAATCATTCGGTTTGAGATTTTTCAAACCAACCCGGCCAATCATTTTTTTCAAACCAGCCAAATCGGCCAAATTAATTTGGTTTGGACAGTTTGGCCAGTTTCGGCCAAACCGTGCACACCCCTACATTCATTATCCTTGTTCTTCGCTCCTTTGAAAAGGAAAAAAAAACATTTTTCTATTATGGATCCCAATTAATAAAAATTATTCAAATTATTTTTAAATTTCATAATCGTCTTATTCACCAAATTACTTAAATCTGGGATCTTACCCTTGTTAGGGGCAGGCTATAGCGGCCCAAGCCCAATCGATAACTCGAAGGCTCAGTAAGCCAAAAACCCAAGGTTCGCAGACGCAGACGGTGGCCAAGGTAGGAAGAGTCGCTTAAGTCACGGGATTGACACCGACCCCAAGTTCGTGCTCGGTACTGAGCACGTCACGAGCTTGCCATAGAGGAGATCAGTCAGCAACTTAGAGACCTGGCTGCGCAGAACCGTTGTGAACCCTAACCGACTCTGAAAATTCCGGGTGGTTCCGAAAATCTCAGCTACCACAAGCTCGCCGAGGGTTAGAACTAGGGTTTTTCCTTATTTTTTCGCCTTTAAATAGGGGGTCAGAAACCCATTTTTTGTATTGATTATTCTTCTTCTAAGCTGTATCAAAACTCTACTAAAATTCATACTGAATTGTTGTCTTTACGCTTTCCGATGCTTTTGAGTTTGATTAATCATTTTGTTTATTTTGCATCGTCATTATGGGATCGATATCCAACATTATCTCGTGTTTGCACCTTGTTCTTTTTAACGGTTCTAAGAGCTCTGTATATTTCTATAAATCGAACCCCAACTACCTTCATCCCTATAATCTTTCAAAATCAGAAAATCCTCAAATTTTCCGAGATTCTCAAAGCTCTTAATATTTTCAACACTCTCAATTTGCTACAAACAATAATTAAACTCTAATTTCCCAATAAATTCAAACATCACAAAATAAAAAGGAGCAAAAAAAAAAAACATGGTGTAAGAGAATATATAACTCTTATGTCATAAATTTTATTTGTCAAGCAAAGTATGAATGACATTGAAATAACATTTGATTTGATATTTGCTAATTATTTTATCATCACTAATTGAATTATGGATAATTCTAAATGCAGCCACATTTTTACTAAATATAGTACCCGTAAATAATAAAAATATAAATTATGTTATAATTTTATATTTTACCCTTATAATCCCAATTTAGAATTTTAATTAAAATAATTAAAATTAAAACTCAAATTCATACCTCCACCCCATCAACGTAAAATGAAGATTAAAACCCCTAAATGTATATTGATATATTGATTTAAAACCTAATATTCAAAAATTAATGACTCAAAAACCTGACAAACAAATTCGTGAGAAGCCCCTAATGCATCGTCATAAACAAGCCAACCAACCTCCTAGTGCACGTGTGTGTAAGTGTTTGATTTTGCATTGATGTTGAGAAAGGTGAAGAGATGGTGTTGACAAAGGCTACAAATTTTAATTGTAATACAATTAAAATTCAAGTAAATTGGAAAAATGAGATATAACAATAATACAGGGAATATGCACAATATTTGAAAAAGTGGAGAACACAACTATGAATATGCAATCGATTCAAAAACTAGATGAAAAAGACTGTTATCGGAGATGAGATTTGAAAGCTTAAAAAAATGTCAAAAACAAAGTAGAAGATATTAAAAACAAATAGCTATTAATTTTCTAAAATCCAAATAAGTCAAGGTTGGCTGCAGAGACACTCTGTAGATTGACGTTTTAATTTGTGTAGTGTTTTGGGAGTTGATTTTTTATTTCACGTTGATGAACATGATGGCTACAAACTTGAATTTCCATTTTATTAATTTTAATTAAAATTTTCTATTAGGAACTAAAGGGGTAAGATTGTAAAAGTATATTATAATTTAAATTTTTATTTTTTATATGGACTATGTTTAGCAAAAATGAGGCTGCATTTAGAATCATCATTGATTTCATGTATTAATGGTTTTGACTGGAAAATTGGTATTTTTTTAATGTATTTAATGTTTTGGGTATATTTATAATGTGTTTAGTAAAATTGATTGTTTAAAATATTTTCCACACAATTTATTTATTTAATTACAAATTTAAATATTTTTCTATTTTTATGTTATATTGAAAAAAAGAGTGAAAACTGATATTTTAATTACGTCGTTTCATGTCATTGATGAGAAAATTAAATAATATGTAAAAATAAATAAATATAATATTTTATTAAATGATAAATAATTGTATCACGACGATCGATCAGATAGAGTAAGAAACAGGCCAAGGATTGGAATAGACTTTTTGAGTAGGGGTTGGGCATATCACTCAACTAGTAGGTTGGCGGTATAGATATTAGATCATTTAGATTAGACATGCTAGATAATGATAATATATAGACCATAACTATAGATTATTGAAGCGAAGCCGCAATTAAAATATAACTTCTCGTATTAATATTTATGTTCGCACTACTCTTCTAATCATAACTCCTAACCATTCTCTCACTAGAATTACTTTGCAGAAGAAAAAAAAAATTCTAAAGACGGAAATAATATTGTGCAGTTTGCACTAAAAGACTCGTTAAATAATAGAAAAAAAAATATTGTGACTGAAATTCTCGTTGTTAAATAATTAAAATATTATAAGTAAAATCTAGTTTTTCAATTAAACGTTAGAATTTATGTCGTAAATAATAAAAGAATTCTCTAAATAATTAAAAAGATTTATTTCGGAATTTTCCATAGCTAAATTTGATAGCGGAGTTTTTCAAATAATAAAAAAGTAAGAGTTGGTCTCCTGAGAGACAGTCTCACTATTTTTTTATTGTGAGACGGACCTTAATACATCATTTCAATAAGTTAAATATATCATTTCATTTTTAAGAATTACATTATTTGCAACAAAGAAATACACCATTTTATTAAACTCATATCACAATAAAAATGGTGAAATATTATTTACAATAAAAAAAATACATCATTTCATTAAATTCGTCTCACAATGAGACAATGAGACTTTGCGAAAAAGTAAACAATGTTTAAAGAGTGGCAAGCAACGCATGCCTCGGCTATATATAAGTTCACTTAAACGTGCTACTCTCACATTCATAATTCCCCACCACTCTCTCACTAGAAACTACAAGGCGTGCGATGTGCAGTTTACAGAGACGCGGTGATGTCTTCATCCTCACAATCACCGGCGACGACGAACACCGCCTCAACCCCACCCTCATCGACTCTATTCGTGCTGCACTCCGTCAGGCCAAGTCGGAGTCCACGTCCTCCACCGCCCTCATCACTACCTCCGAGGGAAAGTATTTCTCCAACGGCTTCGACCTTCCATGGGCACTTTCCGATCCCGACACGTTCTGGGCCAAAGCCAAGATCTTGTCCGACAAACTTCGCCTCCTGGCGGAGGACCTCATCTCCCTCCCCATGCCAACAATCGCCGCCGTCAGCGGCCACGCCGCCGCGGCAGGCTGCATCGTGGCCCTCTGCCACGACTACATCCTCATGCGTGAAGACCGGGGGTATCTCTACATGAATGAGCTAGAGATCAAATACACCATTCCATATTGGGTGCTGCAGATTCTCAAGAGCAAGATTGGGTCGCCCAAGAATTTGAAATATATGGTGTTGAAGGCGCCTAAAATCGATGCACGAACCGGGTTGGAGTGGGGCATCGTCGACTCCGCCCACGCGGATGCGGCGGAGACGGTGGGTGCGGCGGTGCAGCTTGCGGCGGATTTGGTGGGTAGGAAGTGGGACGGGGAATCGTACGCCGCCAACCGGAGAAGTGTGCTCGCCGACGTGCTGGCGGCGATGAAATCGGATGAGACGGCGGGGGATCTGGGGGAACACTCCGGCAACGTGGTGTCGAGATTGTGATCCATTATCCTTCGTCATTTCAATTTTAGTGCGTATGTTTGAAATAAAGCTAAGAAGATTGTTTGATCGAAATTACTCCATCTGTCCCGCCAGATTAGTCCATATTTCCATTTTCGTCTGTCCCACTAAATTAGTCCACTTTCCTAAAATGGAAAAAAATATTCTCAAACCAATAAAATATTAATTCCACTACACTCACAAATATTGATTTCTGTGCCGAAACCAAACTGGACTAATCTAATAGGACGGAGGGAGTATATTATAAATTAAACTAGTATGGGATTGGCGCCATGCGCAAGAATTATGCTTCATTATAATAAGTTAATTGTTTTGCCTAATAATTATTTATTTACTTATAATTATATAAAAATAATACATGTTAGATAAATAATGGTATGAGATAAGGATAAAAAGGCCTTCACTACCGAAGTGGCCGGAACCCAAATCCGAGTAACTCCACGGTTACTCAAGCAGGTATTTCATCTAAGGAACCGAGGCACTTGCATTCATGTCTATCTACAGGGTGCTGAGAATCAAAGAGTGCGAGAGCACATGGAGGGGCACTGGACTGATTGGAATAGAGACAAAATCACCACCGGATGGAAGATGAATCACAAAATCAACGAGTTCGACCCATTTTACAAATTCCTTGCAGACATTGCCATCAGGAAACTGCAGTGCGAGGTGGGCTCGTTTTCTGAGATGAGCCGTAAGAAGTATTCTCTTCTCATGACCATTGATGACGAAGTTCATGGGAACTGGGCAGAGTTCATATTTGAACGGTTGCTGGATTATGTGAGCAGACAATCCACCATTGAAAGCACCAGCCAATTCGCCACCAACATAGGCTTCAGCCTAAAGGTGAGTTATTTGTTGAAGTTGTTGCCGGCGGTGGATGAGGAAGAGGTGTTGATCCCAACTGATTTTATCCCTGCAAAGTCAGTGGTGGGAGAACCTAGTGAGACAGAGAATGATGATGAAGATGGTGGAGGTGATGGTGGAGATAGGCTAGCGGAGACTGTAGCTCAGTATGAGGAGAGCTTGTAGAAGGCCATAAAAGACATCCCCTACTGATAAATCTTGGGGAGGATCCAAACAAGCCAAAGAAGAAGAGGCTAAGGAAGAAGTTTGGAGAGCAGTCAGCTCAGCCAATTCAGGGACCTACTCCGTTCGAGGGTTGAATCACCATCGACATCCCCAAGAGGCCTCGAACTGAGATAATCTGTCCTCTGAAAAAGAAGAAAAGGGAAGAAGAGGTTGTTGGGAAGGGTAAAGAGAAGGTGGAAGAGTCCTCCACTCGTCGCAAGCTGACCTTTCAGGAGCCAGAGGTGGAGGTTCCTCAAAGTGTTCATATCCCTTTCCTCTCTGACACCCCTGAACAGAGGACCTTTGAAGAACTATATTGGGAAGTTCATGGCATGGATCAACATCCTGAGAGACAATATGCACAGCCTGAGCAACCCTTGATTGATATTGTGGTAGAGGCGGATCTGATCGACCGAGCGATCGACCCAGTAAAACCGACGAAAGGAGATATAGAGAAGGAAGCTGAGAAGGAGACTTAGCATGCTCCTGAAATTCCAGAGAAAGATATTGAGGTGCATGATGAGAAAGTAGTTCTGGAGATAGCCCGAGAGGTGGCTGAGGAGCAGGAGAAGCATCCAGAAGGATGAGCGGGCGACCACCTCGGACAAACTGGCGGAGCAGGAGAAGGAGCCGGAGACAGAGAAGGAATATGAGAAGGCTCAGGATAAAGAGAAGGGTGTGGAGGTTGAGCAAGGGAAAACCTCCACCCAAGCTTACTCTGCGACCCTGCTTCAGCTTGGGACCACCCATGCTGAGAGTTCCCAAGGAGATAAGAGAGGAGATAATACAATGGAAATACCTTCCGACGACTTCCAAATCTCCATCTCCTTTGGTGAAGCGATGATGTGCACAGTCCCTGAATGAATGAAGAATATGAATATGACTATTAATGGGATATGCATGGATTCTGGAGGCCACATCCCTAGGACGAGAGGGAGAAAGAGCATGCTTACCAGCCCAGTCAGCTTCCTAAGTATAAGGTGTCATTGAGTGGTGTACCACATCCTGAATCTTCATCTGAACGCATACGAAGATGGTGCCCACTAATTTATAGGACTGAGGTTGGGGATGCCATGGGCGGCCAAAGTTTCCCATAGAATCGAGAGGAGGGTAACGGAGGAGGTAAACTTGCCTTATCCAGATCTCCTGACTGAAGATACAGACACCTACAGGACTCTAAGGCGGAAATTCGAAGGTGGAGGCAGTTTGATCAGGCGATGCATGAGCTAAATAATGAAAACATGCCTATAATGCAATCCAAGTTAGGCCTAACCTACTGGATATCTGAGGAGGTGTGGGCGAATCAGAGGAGTGACCCGGCGGAGATGAGGCAGATGAATGAAGGAGAAATAAGGATGAGGATGTTGACCATCCAAGCTTACCGAACTGAAACTTACGGGCAAAATTATCTGGAGCTTCATCTTCTGCATCTGACCTTCCTCCTCCATAAGTCTCCTGGTATATTGAGTTTTTGGTACTTTAGTCTTTTTGCAACTTAAGTTTTCTGGCTTTCATTGTGCTTGTAATTTTCTTACTCATTAATGAAAGTTTTGAAACTAACTTTTAGACAATCAGTCATTGTCTATCTCTCTCTCATTTTCTTTTAAGTGTTTAATCTGGCTGAACTCACTTTTCCAAGTGTGAGTAACAAACTTACTTTTTGCTCTATTGATTTTAATCGAGAAATATATCTCCAATTCAGAGGGAAGATTAATTAGAGTAGGTCATAATAAGGACTCGTGTACTGAGTAGTGTTCTTTGTAAGCTTAGTACACCATTCTTCATTTTCTTTCTGACTGTAGTAAGTAGTTTTGACAATATCAAAAAGGGAGAAATTGTAAGGAACTAAGTTTTAGTTCCCTCCTTAATTTGATGTTTTAATATGTCAAAACTTACTTTTGCACTAAGTTTCTAAAGTTCTTTCATGTAATCCTTGTATAGGATTGTTCGAGTTATAATAGAACTTAGGTGCTGAAGAGGAAGATGTTCGAGATTTGAAGGAGTGTTCATGATACGTGAAACTTAGCTTCACTAAGTATGGCCAAGGCCTATACTGACCCCAGAAAGTCAGTATAGAGGTCACCATACTGACTTTTAGGTAGTCAGCATAACAGATGTCCAATACTGAGTCTTGGAATGTCAGTATGAAGGCTCCCTTCTCAAAAGCACGAGGAACACAATGTGAAGTCAGACTTAAAGGTGAGTAAATGCTAAGTAAAAGTCAGTACGAGGATGTCCCATACTTGGATTCCTCGGACTGAAACTTAGTCTGACAAGAGCAGGTAGAAAGTACAAGGCAAGTACAACCTTTTCAGAGCAGAGCAGACCTACCAAAGAATGGTTGTGATTGGATGCTTCAATCAATGTCTCTAATGACTTGAGTTCTGTGTCTAACGGATAGAATTCAAATGTCAACCAAGGCTGCCTATAAATAGTAGACTACCTCGACAGAGAGAAGTTACGAACTTTATACGCCTGACTCATGCGAAAAGCTAACCAGAAGCTCTGTCAAACTTTCTACTCAAGCTCTCTAAGATTCTGTGTACACGAGACTTGAGTTTTCAACTCAAGTTTATCATTCCGTACATCTATCTAAAGTGCACGAGGCTGAAGCTATCTACTTGGTGAATATTACTTTCCTAATTTGGAACACTAATTCTCATAGGATTTTGCCACCAAGCTTAGTTCTGGGAAGAAAGAGGAAACATCCAACCATCCAGGAAGAAGGCTGCGAGGTGCGTCCTCACTTAACCCTAAAGACTAAGTCAGCAAGGAGTTCCTAGGCGAGTGACAATAGCAAACCGAAAGACGGAGTACCGACGGGCTGTTCATAGACTTGTAACCAAACTTAGTGGATTCTCGATTGAGTTCGAAAGAGTGGACATAGGATATTAAATCCGAACCATTATAATATCCTGTGTCATTTACGTGCTTACTTTACTTTTCTGCACTTAAAGTTTCTCAAACTTACTTTGAAACCTTCAATACTTGGCTAAGTATTGAAGAATATACTTGTGAAACTTACTTAATAACTTATGAGCATAAACTTACATTTTCTTAACCTAAAACTAAGTTTCTGTCAGTTTCGGAGAACAAGTACAATATCAAACTTACTTCCGATGCATTACATATTCTCTAATTTCGAGACCAACACGTAATATCTAATTATTGGGTCACTTTTTTTTCAAATAATTTATATTCAATAATTATTAACAAATATATTAATGTTCAGAAAATCGCCTATAAAAAAATTAGAAGGCTTTCATTTTTCACCCTTTAAATATGCTATGCTAGTTATCTTTGTTTTTCACTCATTTGAAAACAAAAAATCCATTTTCCATTATAATGGATTCAAATCATTTTCAAAATTCATAATAATACGGTTCGCCAATATATTTTCAAGACTCCCAGTTTATTCCAAACTTTAATAAAACTAATGCCATCCAAACAAATTCCAACATCACAAAATAGAAAATTAGAAAGAAAAAAATGTGATTTGGTATGTAAAAGAAAATATAACTCTTATATCTTAATTTTCATATTATCAAATAAATTATAAATTTTTAGTGCATAATAACTTATTTATTTAATTATCGATCGACAATTAGGTTGGTATACAGGTATTATACTCTCTTCATCCCAAATTAATAGTCATGTTTGCACAATAATCAAGGCATATGAGTGTATAGAATGAATTGAGTGGAATTAATATTTTATTGTTGAGTATGAAAAGATTGTCCTTTTTAAAAACATAACTATTAAAGTAGGACGGACGAAAATGGTAAACAGGACTATGAAAATGGGATGGAGGGAGTATCATTTAGATAGGCAGGCAGGCTAGATATAGACTATATACTATAGTAGCCTGAGCCGCAAAATATAACTTCTCGTATTAATATTTGCGTATGACCTATTACACATGTTTATCTCGCTGCATCTGAAACTGGTGACATTATACATCATCAAATCTTTGTAACTACGCAACTGTTGCAGTTATATATTAGTTCACTCTCCCAATCCAGTTCCTAACCATTCTCTCACTAGAACTACATGGTGCGATGTGCAGCTTACAGAGAAGCGGTGATGTTTTCATCCTCACAATCACCGGCGACGACGAACACCGCCTCAACCCCACCCTCATCGACTCTATTCGTGCTGCACTCCGCCGTGCCAAGTCGGAGTCCACGTCCTCCACCGCCCTCATCACCACCTCCGAGGGAAAGTACTTCTCCAACGGCTTCGACGTTCCATGGGCCCTATCCGATCCCGACACGTTCTGGGCCAAAGCCAAGATTATGACCGACAAACTTCGCCTCCTGGCTGAGGACCTCATCTCCCTCCCCATGCCAACAATCGCCGCCGTCACCGGCCACGCCGCCGCGGCAGGCTGCATCCTGGCCCTCTGCCACGACTACATCCTCATGCGTGAAGACCAGGGGTATCTCTACATGAATGAGCTAGAGATCAAATACACCATTCCATATTCCGGGATGCAGATTCTCAAGAGCAAGATTGGTTCGCCCAAGAATTTGAAATATATGGTGTTGAAGGCGCTGAAAATCGACGCACGAACCGGGTTGGAGTGGGGCATCGTCGACTCGACCCACGCGGATGCGGCGGAGACGGTGGGTGCGGCGGTGAAGCTGGCGGCGGATTTGGTGGGTAGGAAGTGGGACGGGGAATCGTACGCCGCCAACCGGAGAAGTATGCTTGCCGAGGTGCTAGCGGCACTGAAATCGGATGAGACGGTGGTGGGTTCGGGGGAAAACGCTGGCAACGTGGCCTCAAGATTGTGATCCATAATCCTATGTTTCGCGTTTCAATTCGAGTGCGTATGAATGAAATAAGTCCAAGCAGGTTGTTTGATCGAAATTATTTTATAAAGGATTAGGATGCTGGAGAATTATACTTTATTGTAATTAATTAATTGTTCCTCTTATAATTATTTATTCACTTATTTATATATATATTATAACAAAGTAGTCTACAATAACGGTTCCCGTCAAAATTTTCTATATTAATTTTATATTATATTATTTATTAATTCTTATATTTTATTATAGATTTATAATAAATAATAATAAAAATATAACAAAATCACATTTTCTGTACAATATTAAGTATATTTTTCTAATTTATTATATTTATTATTTTTAAAATAATATAAATATAATATTTTTATGTGATAATATTTAAAGCTAATACCATAAATTTTGTGTTTGATATACTTCTTTTTATTTTTATTAAACTTATATATATAGTTTGACGTATAATATAGTAAATAGTTTATATTATGTAACGCCCCCATCTGACCTTCCAATATAGAGCCGCGTTACATTGATGTTTCAGGTTTTCGATGAGCATTTAAAATAATTAAAACAGCAAGACTGAAACATTAAATAAAATATTCAAACAGTATCTATTATCCCTCGAGTCAGTTAACAAAATAAACTTAGTCAAAAACTTTTAAAAATGGAAGGCAAATTCAGAGCGCGGTGCAACAGTGTGTGTAGCGTGATGGTGACATGTATATGGAGATACATGTCACAGGATCTGTAAATTTTCCTCAAAAACACTTATTCTTCTTCTTCTTCTTCTGCTTACACCCGCTACCTCCATTCCTGTTGCTTAACCTGCACGATTTAGAAATATCGCGAGGGGCTGAGTACTTTCGTACCCAATGAGAAACAGTGCCCGAAAACATACATTATATATATGAAACATGCTATGCAACACACACAGCTAAATACGGGATTTTGTTGAAATAAACCGTGCTAGCCAAATCATTTTACTCACACACCCATTATTTTTAGTGTTGTCGTATCTGTTCGGTTTTGTAACTGGAAGCTGGCCGACTTCCAAGTTACGATGACTAGTAAGGAATGAGTACACGCTCAACCTACTGTCATTTAGAGTGCACTAGTCTCAGAAATCCTGTTTGAGACCCGATCGCTTATTAAATCACAATTCACAATCAATCATCAACATCATCTCAATCATATCATCAAATCTCCGACCACATAACATGTTCCCCTTATATCTTCATAATCCCATCATATGGAGTCGCTACCCCATACTACTAATGAAGTTCTAGCGCAGTTATAAGAAATTGGTTCCGAACTCATTATTTTACTCTCTGTCGACGGGAAACGACAGAGGACAGATTGACAACACAAAACATGCATAGCAGTTTCAATTTAAAAGTAAAACATTTTAATCCCACATTTTGAAAAGAAAACACGCATTTGATTTATAGTTTGAAATAGTTTCCCACCTGATGTTTGGCTTTAGTTATAGATGTTTCCGCTAACTTGAGCTCACTCCTCCGACTTTCAACCTCCTACAAACAATCAAGGTTCACCAAATTAGGACGGACGATCTAGGACAAAGTCTCACTTTCAAACCAACTCATAACCAAGACTTCTCAACATAATTCCCTAGTCTTTATCATTCAATTCCAATTCAACATCTTTTATAACTCAACATCCACATTCAACCCTTATCGATCCGTATTTCATAACCATAATGCCTTAAATCATATTTTCATGCTTAACATGCTTCTCAATCCATATGTCAAACTTAGAGATCAATTTAACTCGAAATGGCATGAATAATGGGCTTAAAATCATGTTAAAACACCCAGGGTCGAAGCCCATTCCGAACGGAATTCGTCCGTCCCGAACGGGATGGACGACAAAACAATTTCTGTTTGGCCGAGGGCCATCCCGAATGGGATGGAGTCCCTGCACTTGCCAAATTCTCGTTCGAGACTCGTCCCGAACGGGACCGAGCCATTCCGTTCGGGACGAGTCGTCTTCTCCGACGAACTCGCCGATTTCGGCCCTGCAACTCGCATTTTCTCGCAATTCCTCCATCCGATCTTACATGCAATGATATATTTAAGATCCTAGGACATTCTAGAGCACGAATCCAACCTCCAAACACGATAAATTCACAAGAAATAAGGAGTACACGAAGCTCACTGGAAATTTCTCTCTCTCCGGCGAAGGACGCGATTCCGGCGAGAAAACTCAAGTTCCTTGACGTCCGAACAATCCACAT
The DNA here is from genome assembly GCA_026898455.1 of Plectranthus barbatus. Lineage (NCBI taxonomy): Eukaryota > Viridiplantae > Streptophyta > Magnoliopsida > Lamiales > Lamiaceae > Plectranthus > Plectranthus barbatus. The sequence continues at coordinate 16,520 of JAPKLW010003724.1, forward strand.
ATGCCGGGGAACACAAATCTAACATCAAAACACCGAATTACGGCCGGAATAACAGGATTCAAACCCAAATCCACGAATTAAATCTCAAAATTTTACCTCAACTTCACACCTCGATATCTCTCTCGTTTCTCATCCTCTCGGAGCCCACGAGTACTCAAATCGAAGCTGGGAACGAGAGCTTTCCAACGGTGGTGGTGGATTGCCGAATGGTCTCCGGAGTCGGCCGGAAAGTGGGCCGGAGGTATGCTGACGGGAATTGGGGTATGGGGAGGGTTTTGGAAATTCTCTCTCTAAGATTATATTATAAGGTAGAAAATGTTATAAATCCAATGTATATACCTATAATCCCTCTTTTTACACTATGATAAATAAATAATTTAACCATATTATATTTATACACATGTATAAATACATATACATATATAATTACACCTAATGTCCATCATGTAATTCCTCAAAATTCCACTTTCCCCATATTTCTTTTCATAATTCATAACTTATGAATTATCTTATTCCAATACCACAATAATTTCCGTGATAAATCCTTGATAATTCCCTCAAGATTATTGAATAACCAAACTCAGTAATATAATTAAATTCTCCGACCACAAAATAATTACTTCCAATATCTCTAAATTAGGGAATTCTTTCTTTATCAAGAGCTTAATTAAACTTGGGGTATTACATATTGTACTATATTAAATATAATATTGATGAATAAAAAATAAATATATTTTAAAGAATCACTAAAAAATTTTAAAATATATAACTTTGTTAATTATATTTTAATATAAAAAAAAGACATCGTATATTTAATTCGTGCATAGCGCATGTGTAAATCATCACTTCATATTATTTATTTTTTTAATTTTATTTTACTTGATATACTTTATATTATAACATATACATATATTTCAATAAACAATAATAACAATTTCAACTAAATCTTGTGTCATTTTTGTGTAATCCATTATATTTTCAATATTTTCTCTTATTTTATATTTACAAACAATATAGATATAAATTTTTGATAGGTTAATTTTGTAAAACAAATTCTTATTTTATAAGCTTTGTGTTATATTTATTTACTTTGGTTTATTCTATCAAAGGGTTTATCCACCCAATTATGGTATATTATACGGTTGGTGCTCACGGGTTGCTCACATAAAGTATGTAGTATATCATTTCTCATAAATATATATATATATATTTGAATGTATAATGTGAAAAAACTATATTATAACTATTAGGAGATTACACCGTCTGGTTTGAAGGATGAAGTATGGGTCAAATTAATAGTTATAGTTTGAAATCTTCACAAACTGAACTAGCCAAATAATTATTTCAAACCATATTAAAACGGTTTGGTTCGGTCGGTTTAAATAATTTGAAAGATTATTCAACTAATGATGCAAACAATGTAATTTTTATATCAGCTTGATTATAAATATTAATGAAAGAATGATAAAAAAAATTAAAACTAATATAAATATATTTCGTTTGTCATTAATTATACACAGGAGATAAATAATAAATAGATATAGTGTTGTGGTTGCAAGAAAGAATGAAAATTAAATTAATTTATAGGGTTACAATTCAAAAGAATACAAACATCGAACATATATATCAATATTATTGATATTTCAGCTTTCTATCAAATAATATTTTATTATTATTATATTTAAAACAATTTTATTTATACAGCCGGTCCGAACGAAAACGGTCGGTTTCACCCTTCAAACTGTCGGTCATACCATATTACCTGGTTTGAGATTTTTCAAACCTATCCGGCCAATTATTTTTTCCAAACCGACCATATTAATTTGGTTTAGGCGGTTTCGGTCAAACCTTGCACACCCCTAATAACTATACTAATACATACTAGTCTGTGCATCGCACGAGTATAAATCTAATTATATGTATAAAATTAAAAACCATCATACGTTAGCGGTTCCTAAATTTTAGCTTACAATTGGATATGAAATCCTATCTATATTAAATAAAATTAGTAAGAAAATGATCCCCTCAAAATATTAAATTAATTTTTATTTTATTATATCTTCAAAATATTATCTCTCACTATTTTATTATATTTTAAATAGTACAAATATAATATTTATTATGTGATCATATTTAAATCAAATTTTATAGGCTTTATTCTTGATATAATATTTTTTATTTTTATAAAATTTTATGTATAATTTAACCTATAATATAGAGAATAATTTATATTATAATATATTATATGTAATACTGGTGAATAAAAATTATATATATTTTAAAAAATATTAAGACATATACTTTGTTCATTTCATAAAATTAGACATCATATATTTAGTAGGTGTAAATCATCACATTAATTTTATTTTATTTTTAGTTTTGTTTTACTTTGTATGTTTTATATTATGACATATGCATATATGCCAATAAAAAAATTCAACAAAATTATATGCATTATTTTTCAGTAAAATATTATATTTTAACTATTTTATCTTATTTTATATTTTAAAACAATACAAACATAATGCTTAAAAAAATAATACAAATATGATTTTTGGGGTCTTAGATGAGACGGTCTCAGTATTTTTATTGTAAGACGAATTTAATGAAATGATGTGTTTGTTTATTGCAAATGACGTATTTCTTTGTTGCAAATAATGTAATTTTTTAAAATGAAATGATGTATTTAACTTATTGAAATGATGTATTAATGTTCGTCTCACAATTAAAAAAATGGTGAGACTGTCTTTTAGGAGACCTACTCAATTTTTGGATATGTTAATTTTATATAAAAATGTAACACCCCTTCTAGCCTTCCCAACAAGAGGCTAGTTACAGTCATGGATTTTCAGTCTCAAATCAAATTTAATAACAACGAATATAAACTTAAAATAATTTCCATAGAAATAAAGGTTAATATTTCAAAAGCAATTACTATGGGAAGGAAAATAACTAATCAGAGTTGTGCAACGTGTGTGTTAAGCGTGGCGTGATATGCATAAGAGGATGCATATCACAGAACCTTTTCAAAATCTGTACAAATAGCTTCGTCTTTACACCCTGCACCTCCTCATCCTTTGCTTTCAACCTGCACGTTTTAGAAATAACGTGAGGGGCTGAGTACTTTCGTACCCCGTGGAAACATGCCCGAAAAATACAGTTATAATATGAAAGCTATGCACACACACAGATGAACATGGGGTTTTATTGAAAATATTCATGTCATCGAAACATTTTATTTTGCACGTGCTATCTAACATGTTATTATATCTGTTTATTGAGGTGTAACTGGAAGCTGGCCCACTTCCAAGTTACGATGATTAGTCAGGAGTGATTTCACACTAAACCCACTATCATCTAAGTGCACTAATCTCGGAACATACAGCATCGAGATCCGATCGTATTTAGAAAGAAAAGAAATACACAGCATTATCCCCCTAGAGCTTCAGTACTCCAGCTGAACAGCCCGAGCTCATAAACAAAGTAAGGTTGCTAGCCTTCAATAATTGATTCATAAGACTAGCTCAAGCACACAAAGTATTTGGTTCTCATCTTAATGATTGGACTCTCTGTTGATAGCAGTCAACATAGGAACAAATATAATAGCACAAAAACCTTTTTTTGCATAGCAATCAGTTAAAACGAAAATATTTTCACACGTATTGAAAATAAAGGCACATTTTTATTTTTATACTGAAATAGTTCCCACCTGGAGTATGCTTTTCCAACAAAATGTCCTTTTGTTAATGTGGTTGAGCTTGATTCCTCCTTATCTCAATCTCCTACAACCATAAAAATACTCAAGTAATTAGGATGGACGTTCTAGGACAATTCTACTTAACAAATTCCAACTAACACATACTTCACCATCAATCCTCATGATTCAAATTTCGACCAATAAGCCTCAACCCTTGGTAAACAATATTAATCATATCCCAACCTTCATTTCATTAACCACCTTATACTTATGCTCAATCATGCTCCAATTTTCACCAATTTAATAAATCACATTCTAATTTCCCATCTTAAATTTCCACACAACAACGCATGTTCCTTAACCTAACATGCTCCTATAATTGAGTATTTAGCTCAAATAATTCCCAATCAACATTTCACATGTTCCACCCTCCAATTAACATGCTTTCAACCTCTCTTAATTGAAATAGAATTAAATCTAACTCTTGATTACAATAACCTACATCTTAAATATGTTTAACATGCTTGGATAAACATATATTAAACTTAAAAATTGAGAATAACTTAAATTGGATTGAGACAGACACGAAAATCCAATTTTTCTCATCTCAGCCTGCTCATATCGATCTGAGACAGGGTAAATATCGACCCCCCGCAGGTCGATATGGGTCGTCTTCTTCGGCAGAGATGCGCCCCTACCTGCAACTCATTTTATAGCCCGAACCAAACCTCTGATCTCACATGCAAGTACATAATCGAGGTCCCTAAACATCCTAGACCATAAATCTAGCCTCCAAACACGAAATAATGCAAGAAATGAGAGGTGAACGAGAGCTCACCAGAAAAGATAACACGGCGGCGAGAATCCGGTGTCCAAACTCGACTTGCAAGGTATCAAAATGTTCCCTAGAAGGTAAGGAACACGAATGTAAAAGCCATAGCTCGAGATATACGCACATAAACGAGATACAAAATCTGAAAATTTAAGTTACCACTTTCTGGTGGGCTAACTTCTCTCTACGGTTTCTCTTCCGATCTACGACCTCACGACGCGTACCAGGGCTCTACAGAAAACTTGAAGCACGGGATAAGAAATGGTGGTCTTCTCGTGGCCGGAGGTGCTCTGAGTCAGCCGGAATAAGGACGGGAAGGGAGGTGGCGAGAAGGGGGAAAAGGATTTCAAGATCTCACCACAGTCCGGCGACCCTCATCTCTCCTCGATATCTCGCTGGATAATCCACCACTTGACGGCTACCTTAGCTCAAAACTAATCTGGAAGAATAAGCTTTCCGATGGCGGTGGTCGCTCGGTTTGGGGTGGTCGGAGTCGGCCGGAATAGGTCCGGAAAGATGGGTGGCGTGAAAGGGGGTTTGGGGTTGGAGGGGCTGGGAATGGGTTTTACGGGGAGAGAGAAAGGGAGGGAGGAGAGAGAAAATGGAGTGAAAATGAAATTTCTCTTTTTTTTTCCCTCCATTTTTGTATATATTTCCCTTTTTCAAATAATCAAATTTTCAATATCTCATTTTCAAATAAATCCATGTTTAATCTTCAAAAATTAATATCTCTCTCTATGGATTTCCGAAAATTAATCCGATTGATTCGTAACCTTCCAAATTTTATTCCGAGCATTTAATTAGCTCAATTTAGGCAATCGACCTTCCAAACTCGAGTTGCAAATTTAAATGCACTCTAGCTAATATTAAGTAATAAAAATAAATTATTACACAATTTGAGAAGAAAATATTTTACTTAAATAATTAACCAATAAATTAGCTTAATTAATCTCGGGATATTACAAAAAAAAACTCCTAATTTTATAAGCTTTGTATTTTATCTAATTGCTTTTAATTTTATCAAATTTATATATGTAGTTTAACTGTACTAATATATAAATATTCATATATACATATACATGTTTATAACCTTATAATTATATTTAGTATAATTAATAAAATATTAAATATATAATCCGTGCAACGCACGGGTGTAAATCTAGTATATATATTAAAAGAGAGTAATCTAAAATAACTACTCCCGCCAAAAGTTATTCTATATTATTTTAATAATTACTTTTTATTATATCACATATATATATAAACTAAACATCAATAAAATATAACAAAATTATATTTTTAATTTTTTTATAAAAAATAATCATCTCACCAATTTATTATATTATTATTTTATAACTAATACATGTATAATATCTTTAAAGAATAATTTTAAATTAAATTTTATTGACTTTGTATTTAATATACTTCTTTTTAATTTAATTTAATTTATTATTTTTCTATTATAACATAGATATACAATAATACTAATAAAAATATAACAAAATTATATTTATAATTTTCTTCTTTAAAATGTTACATCTCTCTAATTTTATATTTAATATTTTTTAAATTTACATGAATAATATCTTTTATGTAATCATTTTTAAATCAAACATCATATGTTTGTATTTTTATACTTATTTTAATTTTATTTGACGAATAATATTGAAAATAATTTTATAATAATATATTAAATATAATATTTATAAACATTGTTGCAAAAATTCCCGCAACACCTAGACCCCGTTTAGGCGCTAGGTTGTCCCTAATCGAACTGATTACCCTCAAATCTTCGTTTCTAATCGGTTTGGCGAGTAATTGCCATCAAGGGCACTGCCTAGGCCGTCTAACTATAGAATAACTATTATTTTAATAAATATTTTTTATTATATCACACAATATATATATATATATATATATATATATATATATAT
>JAPKLW010003724.1:23082-36780 GCA_026898455.1 Plectranthus barbatus
AAAAAAAAATATCATTTCACCAATTTATTATATTATTATTTTATAACTAATACATGTATAATATTTTTAAAGAATAATTTTAAATTAAATTTTATTGACTTTGTATTTAATATACTTCTTTTTAATTTAATTTAATTTATTATTTTTCTATTATAACATAGATATACAATAATACTAATTAAAATATAACAAAATTATATTTATAATTTTCTTCTTTAAAATGTTACATCTCTCCAATTTTATATTTAATATTTTTTTAATTTATATGAATAATATATTTTATGTAATCATTTTTAAATCAAACATCATATGTTTGTATTTTTATACTTATTTTAATTTTATTTGACGAATAATATTGAAAATAATTGTATAATAATATATTAAATATAACATTTATAAATATTGTTGCAAAAATTCTCGGACCACCTAGACCCCGTTTAGGCGCTAGGTTGTCCCTAACCGAACAGATTACCCTCAAATCTTCGTGTCTAATCGGTTTGGCGAGTAATCGCCATCAAGGGCACTACCTAGGCTGCTAATATGCCTAGACGCCGATATTGGTGGCCGACTAAGCTTTCTACTCGCCAACTTAGGTGGCCGACTAAGCGGGCTACGTGCCACCTAATTGGTTCAAACGACCTATTTTTTATATTTTAAAAATAATTAAAATTTGTATAATCTTAATTTTTATTTATTGAAAAATATATATTATAAATTTCAGATATAAAACATTAGCTTACTGATTAACTACCGCCTAGAAAATGCATAGGCCCGCCTAAATTGCCTAGGTGCAAGGTAGTAGGCACCACTTGAGCGTCCGATTAGCGTCTAGCGATATTTACAACCATGTTTATGAATATAAATTAGATGTATTTAAAAATAATTGCTAAAAATGATAAATATGTAATTTTTAAATTATATTTTAATATTATAAACTTTGATTCGCGTATCGCGCGGGTGCAAATCTAGTATATATTAAAGCAGAGTAGCAAAAATAACTACTCCCGCCAAAACCTATATCATATTTCATTTTTATTTTTTATTTTCAGTTTATTCTATTATAACATATTATATATATATATATATAATAAACAATAATAATATTATATTAGTCACATAAATATTATATTTCATTAATTAATTATATTTACTATTTTAAAAATAATAAAAATATAATATCTTTTTATAAGATAATATTTAAATTAAATCTCATACTTTATTAAATTTATATATATATTTTAACGCATAATATACAACACTATTTATATTATAATATATTAAATAATAATATTACTAATAAAAATTAAATATATTTAAAAAGAATCACTTAAAACATGTTAAGATATATAACTTTATTTATTGTATCTTAATATCATAAAATAAGATATCATTTATTTAATTTGTGCATAACGAGGGTTTAATCATCACATTACATCAATCAAAATTATTTAAATTTTAATATTACTAATAAAAATTAAATATATATTTAAAAAAATCACTAAAAAATGTTAAAATATATAACTTCATTAATTAAATCTTAATATCATAAAATAAGATATCATTTATTTAATTCACACATAACGAGGGTTTAATCATCACATTACATCAATTTTATTTTTCTTAAATTTATTTTACTTGATATATTTTAATTTTATAATATACACATACAGTTCATGAATAAACAATTGAAACAATTCAACAAAATCATATGTGTCAATTTTAAGTAAGACATTACATTTTCAATTTTTATCTTATTTTCTATGTTAGAATTATATATGTATAATTTTCTGATAGATTAATTTTGTAAACAAACTCTTATTTTTGGAAATTTTGTGTTTTATCTACTCACTTTAATTTTAATCAAATTAATATAATATAAAAAATATTATAACTATACTAATCTATATATATATATATATATATATATTTATAACCTTCAAATTATTATTTAATTTAATAAAGTATTAAATATATAATTCGTGCAACGCACGGGAGTAAATCTAGTTAATATTAAAGCAAAAAAGTCATGTAAAAAAAAAAGAGCGAAACAGTTATAAAAAATTATGCACATCATCAGCAATTATTTTAATAATTCTAATATATTAAATAAATATTCACTTAGATTTAGTTATGGACTATCAATTTGAATTCCTACAAATCATATTAAATATATACAAGATTCAAAAAATTTATGAATGTAGCATATTATTTTCAATCAGTCATTATTTAACTGAAAATATTCAAGATATTTGCTCAAACAATTTTTTAGAAAAAATATTTTATTAATATTTCAACATATTATCGTTGATTTTTAAGGGTCTGAGTTTGGTTTTTTTTTTTTTCAATTTAAAACAGTAGGTATCGAAAAAGTTAAAAAAATAAATAAATTATGAATTGTTCCCAAAATATAAGAAGTAATATTTTTTTAAATTATCAATTTTTACGCCCAACTATCTTAAATAATTTAACAAGTCCCGCCCAAAACAATCTAATATAACCATTTAAGTCTTAAAATAATTTATATTTCTTTTTAAAAATTTTATACTTCTTTCTTTATAAACATAATCAACACAACTGTTCAGTATATATATTTATTTTTTTGTAAAATATTTATTTTAAATAATCTATATCATCAAATATGAAATTTCTAGGGTAGTGATTATGTGTTAATAGCTTCCCAAATTTTAAGTAAGAATATATTTGGACTATTAAGAATCAGAATCAAAATTAACACATGTAATCAATTTAAATTCGTCCCAATTTTGGTTGATTATTTGTATTATAGTCTAACATTCAGGGGGTAAAATTATGAAACTATTATTAAAGAAATTCATTTTGTGCAGTTCAAAAAACTTAAAATGCATATGTTTGATGGAAAAAATGCAGCATATTGGGGATAAAAATGTTGCATTTATTCAATGAAAAGAATGCATTTTATATGCATACAAAATGTATATGCTTTGGAATAAAAATGCATCATTTTAAGGTTAAAAATGCATCAATTAATGTGAAAAAATAAGCTATTTGGGACATTATCGATGCATAATTGATGTATTTTATTATCATATACATAATACAATCAAGTACATAGAAGAGCTGAATACAAAACCAGAATTTTCGTGTCAATCTTCTAAATTCAACATATGCAATATAGATATCATATAAATCATCGTAAAAATAAGTTTCATTTGGTTTAGATTTAATTAATAGTTTAATTATAATATAAGGAGGGAAAATTGAGGTGAGATAATGTTTAGATATAAGGAAAGATAATGACGGCTACTCAAATGTAAAGACAAAATTACTAAGATACTCAATTACTTAAACTAACAAATAAATCTTAAATTATCTTAATCATTAGATCAATAAAATAAAGGGTCCAAATTTATTATTATTTAATATGTAAGAAACTATTAATATATGATCACTACTCGACTATTATATATATATATATATATTGAATCCCGAAATTATATTTCTTAAATGTATGCACAAATTTTGGTGATGAAATTTGTCCAAAATATGCGATAAATTTATTCTCTTCAAATCTTTTTAAGAAAATTAATTTAACATGTAAATGAAAAATCATCTAATTTGAAAACCTATTTTAATAGTATGACATTAAGGATATTTTTTTTAATTTAAATGGATTGGTGATTAAGAGTTGGTAAGCAATTTAAATTGCATAATCATTCTAGATTTAATGATAAATGTAATTTACCTTTATACCCTTATTTAATTATAATTTAACAAGCGAAAACTTATTTATTCTTTAAAAGATGTAAAATTGAAAATCGATCATTTTTAATAATTTTTTTTAATTGAATTTAAAATATAGTACTTTCATACAACGTACGGGTGAAAGGTTAGTTAATACTAAAACAAAAAAAGTCATTCTTAAAAAAAATGGCGAAAACAATTATAAAAAATTATGCATATTATCAATAATTATTTTAATAAATCTTATATATTATGCATATATATTTATTTCTTTTGTAAAATATTTATTTAAAATAATCTATACCATCAAAATATGAAATGTCTATATGTATAATTACTCTTTTTGGGTTGTGATTATGTGTTAATAGCTTCCCAGATTTTAATTAAGAATAAATTTGGATTATTAAGAATCAATATTAACATATGTAATCAATTTAAATTCGTTTCAGTTTTGGTTGATTATTTGTATTATGATCTAGCATTCAGTGGATAAAAATATGAAAATGTTATTAAAGAATTTTATTTTGTGCGGTTCAAAAAATTTAAAATGCATATGTTTGATTAAAAAAATGGAGTATATTGGGGATAAAATGCTGCATTTATTCAATGAAAAAAATGTATTTTATATGCATACAAAATGTATATGCTTTGGAATAAAAATGCATCGTTTTAAGATTAAAAATGCATCAATTAATTTGAAAAAATGAAGCTATTTGGGACATTATCGATGCATAATTAATGTATTTTATTCTCATATACATAATACAATCAAGTACCTAGAAGAGCTGAATACAAAACTGGAATTTTCGTGTCAATCTTCTAAATTCAACATATGCAATATAGATATCATATAAATCGTCGTAAAAATACGCTTAATTTGGTATATAATTCATATTAAACCTTATTTGAATCGAGAAATATATAATAGTTTAATTATAATGTAAGGAGGGAAAGTTGAGGTGAGATAATGTTTAGATATAAGGAAAGATAATGACGGTTACTCAAATGTAAAGACAAAATTACTAAGATACTCTATTTGCTTTAACTAATAAATAAATCTTAAATTATCTTAACCATTAGATCAATAAAATAAAGGGCCCAAATTTAGTATTCCCTCTGTCCCGCATAAATTGTCTATTTTTTCTTTTCGTCTGTCTCGTGATATTAGTTCACTTTTCTAAAATAGAACATTTTTCACACTCATCAATAAAATATTCATTCTATTACCACTCAGTACCACTCTCATTTATTGGTTATCGTGCCCGGTCAAAATGAAACAATTTGACCGGGACAGAGGGAATATTATTTAACATGTGAGAAATTATTAATATATGATCACTACTCTACTATTATATATCTATATATTGAATCCCGACATTCTATTTCTTGAATGTACACACAAATTTTGGTAATGAAATTCGTCAAAAATATATAAATTTGTTCTCTTCAAATCTTTTTAGGAAAATTAATTTAACATGTAAATGAAAAAGGGAAGGTCTTGGGTTAGGCAGGCCTAAACGATTTAGGCGGGTTTTATCCATTAACCCAATTTCAAACCCATATAATATACCCTAATTGGGATTAATAAACCCTAATTGGGATGAGTCAACCCATTTGGGTAGGATAAAACCTGCCTAAATCGTTTAGGCCTGCCTAACGCAAGTTTTTGCCAATGAAAAATCATATAATTTGATATGAAAATCTATTTTAATATTATGAAATTAAGGAATTTTTGATTTAATTTAAATGGATTGGTGATTATGAGCTGGTAAGCAATTTAAATTGCATAATCATTCTAGATTTAATGCTAAATATAATTTACCTTTATATCTTTATTTAATTATAATTTAACACTCAAAAAATTGTTTATTCTTTAAAAGATGTAAAATTGAAAACCGATCATTTTTAATAGATTTTTTTAATTGAATTTAAAATATAGTACTTCTATACAATGCATGAGTGAAATGCTAGTATTTACATTAAATTCATTCAGTTAAATAAATACTAATATGAGATAACATAATTTCATAGAAGGTTACATATTTCATATATTTTAAAATACTTATTTATATAAAATATTAATAATATATGACACACTAAAATACTTATTTATATACAATATTAATATTATATAACAAACTTAAATAAGATTTATGTAATTAGTAGGCATTATCATCAGCAAATCAATATAAATTTATAATCCCAAATTATTTTCCTTTAATACTTAATTAAATACTTTCAATTCTGTTAATCCCAATTCGTATCTAATACTCCATTTTTTTGCAAATATATAGATATTTTAAATAGTCTGGATTAATGTTTGAATAAACTTGAATTTGATAATTAATTAGAAGAAAATCAGCATTAAATAATTGATAAGATTATATAAACACTTTATCACTACAAAAAAATCTCAAAATTGCGAAGGAATCGCGACGGACAAAAAAGGGGTCGCGATTTTGCAACAATTCAAGACAGATTTATGACAAAAAGTTTTTAAAATATTTCACGACGGAATTGCGACGGAAATTCCGTATATTTATTAAATCATGTAGATATTGAAAATTGCATTTGGTCCAACAATAACAGGCTCCTGCCTATGGCAGGAGATCACGAGTTTGAATCATCTTGCATGCGCGACTTGAACCAGCCGGTCCAAGTCAAAATAACGAACCTGTCTACAAAAAAACGGTTGATTAATAAAAATTAAATATTTTATTTTTTTAAAAAAAATATTTTGCGACGGATTAGCGATGAGCTTTTCCATCGCTAAATTTTACGACCAAAATTCGAATTTCATCGCAAATAAATTAGCGACAAGATGTTTTGCGACGGAAAAAATTTGTTGCAAAATAACAATTTGCGACGGATTCGTACGTTTTTGCGACGGATTTTTTCGTCGCATAATTGCAAATTTCTGGTAGTGTAAATAAGTAATAATTAATGCAATTGAATGTGGATGGGCCTAATCTCATTATCGTTGACCAAAGAACAAAATATGTAAAATTATCCACACTCATTGTGTCGGTCCCGAGATCAGAGTGAGTATAATGTGCGAAAATTTTCATATCAAACTAGCACTCACAAACTAGTGGTTTTTTACTAGTTTGTGTTTCTGAAAACAGTTTGTCAGCGAGTAGGAATTTAAGTGTCCAGTTCTAATATATTTCAAAACTAGAATGTGTTGAGTTTCAAAACCTTGCAGAAAAATAAAAGCAGTGAAAAACAAGGATTTATAAAAGTTCGGACAACACTTCCAAAGTCCTAGACATCAGACTGTGGTCTAGAAATTCACTAAGCCTCCGTTATAGAATGGTCTCGCATTTATCGGTAGCTGGTAGATGTCAGTGTCTACCAGTTCACTAGCTCACTTGTCCAGGCCTCTAGTTCCTTTAGCTTTGCAGACTTGGACTATGCGCACACCACGCAGTCTCCTCCTCCGGATGCTAGGAGCTTTATAGTTCCTCCCGAACTGTCGAACTGGTTGGCTAGATGCCCGTAATAATCACTGCTAGAGATTTGCAGTGATTGTTGTGTTCTTTCTTGGAGAGAAAGAACACCAATAAGATAACTCGAGCTTACAAGCTACGAGTCTCGTGTTCAAAATATGACACATAGAAGGCTGAGAGTTAGCCTTGATGATAGAAATGCTTCGAGTTTTCATTTGCACAGAGTGTCGTTGCTATTTTTAGGTTTCTATATCTATCACCTGAATACTTTGTCTATTTATAGACGAAATATACGCACTTCAAATTTGTAGCCTGATAAGCTCGTATTTTGCCTCACTTATCACATTGTTTTTTTATCGTTTTATGCATTTACATTAGTTTTTAGGTTAATAATCGAGCATGAGCTGTTTATAGGGGATATTACGCTTGTCGTGCTTGATTTTGTAGGTTTTTGGGTACAAAAGAGATGAATTGTTGAAGTTCGATCAAAAGAGAGAAAAATCCGCCAGAATGCGTCTGTATCGGTCGACAGAGAGTGTGTCGACCGACACAGAGGAGGAGAGGAAGTCTCGGATGAACTGAGGATCGGGCGACACAAGGGATGGAGATTAGCGTGTGTGTCGATCGACATGCCGCGTGTCGACCAACACACGAGAAATGATCGCCTGTGCATGTGAAGCACGGACAATGAGCGGCTCCTGTAAGACTTCCGATAGGGGTGCGGAGGGTGACATAAATGTATGGAGCCACACCGAAATGAGAGGGATTCTGGCTATGCAAGAATGAAAGTGCTTAAAGGATTTGATTGTGCTACTCATACCAACATGATGGATCATATTTTCCGACACCCATTCTAGAAAAACTCCAATTTTAATCGTGTTTGACCTGGGGTCGGGGCATTACACAAAATAATGCTATGAAATAACATAAGATCATAAAAGATAATGCATTTCATACATTATAAAATTCTTATTTATAAATAATATTAATAATATATGACACAATAAAATAAGATTTATGAAGTTAGTAGGTGTTGGAGCCGCAAAATAAATGGGCCGAGATAGAGGCCCATCAAGCCGCAAGGCCGACTAAATGCAATTTGGTGCAGGTAAAGGGCAGTTCGACGGCAAACTGTTGCTGAAGATAACAGTTCGCTGAAGAGAGGAGCGTCCCAGAGGCAGGTCAACTAGTGAGAAACCACTCTAGTCGAACTATGCAACGGCAAAAAAGGGCTCCAGATAAGGGTGTGGCAATTTCAGAGGCCACGAACGGCAAAGACGTTGCAACAATCCCGAAAAGATCTACCACAACAAGCGGTGTGCTGTGGAAACCCTAACTCCTCCCTAAGCACTATAAATAGGCTCTTGTAAATCGAAAATCGGCTTCTAATCCTCTACCCATCTTGTATTTACATAAAGCGATTATCGTGCTTGTTCTCGAACCTAAGCAGTTAGTTACCAATTCGTTGGAGCTTGGTTGGCCAGCATTATCATTTCAATATGCGTTTATACTTTATTATTCTTATTTGCATTATTGACGTCGTTGCTCTACTTATCTTATTACTGCAGTTCTTTAGTGTTTTCTACCATATCCGGTTGTTCTTTACAATTTTGTCTATAATTTGCAACATCTTTGGATCTATCACACTCAGTTATTTTTTGTAATTCTACCTTGTTGGATTTAAAATTTTTGGGGCCTGTATATGAATCAAACCTCAATAGTAGGCATTATCATCAACAAATGAATTTAATATTATAATCCCATATTTTTCTTTAAAGATTAATTGAATCTTTTCAATTATGCTATTCCCAAATTATTTCTCATTGAGAATTTTGTTTTAGTTAATTTTTTTGCTAATATATAGATAAATTTTAAATGGTCTTAATTCGGGCCTAAATAAACTCGAATCTCGTAATTAATTACAAGCAAATCAGCCTTAAATACTTGATAAGATTGTTTAGACAATTTAAATAGTTATAATTAGTGCATTCATCCTATATTCACAAAAATAAGATTACAATCCCTGTCCAGAGTATAGTGGTGAAATACTTTAGTTGTGACTTGTAACCAAAAATAGTGTGTTCGAGCTTCCGGGAATATCTAGGCCGTGTGAGTTTAAATAAATACATTACTATTAAAAAAAATAAAAAAATTAAAAAATTAAATATTTGAATATCTCAGTTTTAAAATATGGATCATTAAAATATAAATACTTTTGGATCATTAAAAATCAAAATCAATGACATAATTAACTTAAATACATATCAATTTTGGTGTTGTTATGACCCAAAAATGAGCAAGCCCATTTTGGAGTCCAATAAGACAAGAAGCCCAAAAAGAAGAAGTATAAAGAAAATAATTCAAGACAAGGATGTTCAATGATGATGATTTCCGAGCTCGATCTCGTAATTGACCGAGCTCCTTGTTCGCCGAACTGAACTTCAAACAGACTTCTCAACTAAAGGATTGCTTCTCATAAATGGATTGGTTCGTCCGAGCTAAGAGCTCGAACCATACGTTTGGGGAGGTGTTAATTAAGGCAGCTCAACACAAGGGATGTGGCCATTCGGAACGTCCATTCACCTGAAGAGTTGTATCTGTTAGCGAAGGGTTGTTTAGCTCGGTTGGATTCCTATAAATAGGATCTTCATTTATTGTAAAAAATACATGAAAACAAGCAATTAATACAGCATTAAAGCAATTCAAATACTTTCAGCTCTACATTTACGGTTTATTCTTATTCATTTATTGCGCATTCATTATTTCGCAATACTTCAATTTAGTATTCTTATAAAAAATAATCTCCAAAATAAACGAGCATCAACAATTGGCGCTAGAAGGAGGGCGTCTAAGAAAGAAAGATTGAAAACAATATGGAAGGTAACAACAGTAACAACGATCAGCACGGACGAGGAGTGTTCCAGAGCGCAGCTGAGTTCGAGGCCGAGCTCAAAAGGCGAGAAGAGAACCTCCGAAACCTCCAAGAGGAAAACCGCCGAATAATCTTGGAGGCCGAGAACCTGAGGCGACAGCTAGCTCTGGTAAACAATGATGGCCAGAGCAACGCACAATCCGAGGAGAGAGTCCATCAGAGCGAACACGAGGAGGCAAGCTCCCGAGCTCCCACGGAGCAGGAGAGCAGTTAGGTCCCCTCCGACGACAGCAGCTCGGAGAATCAAATTCGTTTGCTCAAAAAACAGCTGGAGCAAATGCAGAAATTCATGTCTTTGATTCCTGGGGCCCCTGCCCCTCCAACAAACATACCGCTTGAGAGTTATGCGGATTCTCCCTTCACTCGAAAGATTTCATCCATCCAACTCTCATCTCGCTTCACGATGCCGACCATCAAAGCATATGATGGAAAAACCGACCCAGACGAGTTCATCACTCTGTATAAAATGAAGATGCAGACGGCTGTTATTCCCGAACAGCAACGAGAAGCTTGTATGTGTAGGAGCTTCGGAGCATGCATGGAAGGGCCGGCCATGCAATGGTATATGCATTTGAAATCTGGCTCGATATCATCATTTGCCGAGCTGCACGAGTCTTTCGTACAGCATTTTTCGAGCAGCAGGAGAGCCCCACGAAGGTCGGACGATCTCTATTCAATCGTCCAAAAGGAAAATGAGTCCCTTCAAGACTTCTTGAAGAGGTTTAACTCGGTAAAAGTAACTATTCCTAACTGCCTAGAAGAAACGGCAGTGTCAGCTTTCAAGAAGGGGCTTCATCGAAACTCTGGCCTCTTCTGGAAACTAGTAAAATATCCATGCTCAAGTATGGCCGAGGTATTAGTACGAGCCGAAGCACAAATTCGGCAAGAAGTTGAGGAAGAAAACTTTGGCCAAAGAAACAAGAACAAACAGTCAACCGGCCATGTTGACAGGAAGCAAGAAATAGCTCGGACGAGCAGTCGATACTAGCCCTACCCTGCTCGGGGAGAATCATCCAAACAGGGGATGAAGGTGGTATCGGCAGCCCCCCAGACCGAGCAAAAGATATCTCCCCGAGCAGCAGTTCGAGAGATGTGTAAAATAGGCAATTTGGTCAAATGGCCAAGGAAAATGCACGCTCAACCTGAGGTTCGAGATACCTCGCTCTATTGCGAATTCCATCAAGACCACGGTCATCAAACTGATGACTGTCGAGATCTGAAAAGGGAGATAGACCGGCTTCTCGCCGAAGGGTTATTAACTTGCCCGAAGACCTCGAACAAAAGAAAGATCTGGACAAGGAATAAGAAAAACCCTGGGGGAGTTCGAGAAAATCAGACCCCGGCAACGGGAGCAAACAACCAACCTCTCCTCGAAGAGCCAAAGCAACCCGAAGTTCAGAGGGTCATCAACGTCCTCACTGGGGGCTCGTCCATGACTGGATCTTCGCGGAATGCCGCAAAAAGACATTGTAGGGAGTTAAGAAATCAATCTGTACATCAGATTGAAACCTCCCCACACGAAATATGCTTTGGAGCCGAGGACGAAGCAGGAGCTCGGCACCCCCACGACAACGCCCTCGTCATTTCGCTAATGATAGCGAATTGTCAAGTCAAGCGAATTCTTGTTGACACCGGGGCGTGTTCTAATGAAATTTTTCTCCGAACCCTCCAAAATATGGGGATCTCGGATAAGAACATTATAGAAAATCCAATCACCTTGGTTGGATTCAGCGGTGAAAAACTAAACTCCCTTGGCGAGGTCGATCTTCCAGTTTTTGCCGAAGGAGTAAATTTGGCAACACGTTTTCAAGTAGTAGACGCTCCCTCGGCATACAACGTGTTAATTGGTCGACCTTGGATTCATGCAATGAAGGCCGTCCCCTCATCTTACCACCAAATGATCAAGTTTCCAACACCTTGGGGGGTCCGAGCTATCCGGGGTGACCAATTAGCATCAAGAAGCTGCTACGAAGTAACACTTCGGACTGTGCATGTGATGGAGTCCGAGCCAGTGGAAAGCAGCTCGGAAGTTAGCATAGATCCCCAAAACTCAGCTCGAACAACTTTTGTCGGGGAAAGATTGTTCGAAATTCAAAACACTGAACTACGGAACTTGCTAACTCAAAATCGAGGAAATTTCGCATTCTCACACGAAGATATGCCTGGAATAGACCCTTCGGTCATATGTCATCGACTCCGAGTCGATCCGAATCATAGGCCGGTTCGGCAAAAGAGAAGACGGTTTGCTCCGAAAAGAAACGAAGCCATTGCCGAGGAAGTTCAAAATTTATTAAAAGTTGGTTTTATCCGGGAAGTAAAATACCCCGAATGGCTCGCAAAAGTAGTGGTGGTGAAGAAAAAGAATGGGAAAAATCGAGTATGCGTGGATTATACCGATCTAAATAAAGCATGCCCGAAAGACCCCTTCCCTCTTCCACATATCGACCGGCTCGTCGATGCAACTGCCGGGTTCGGCATTATGAGCTTCATGGATGCCTTCTCAGGTTATAACCAGATTAAAATGTACCCATCAGACGAGGAGAAAACAGCCTTCATGACCAATCAAGGAATTTATTGTTATAAGGTCATGCCATTCGGCTTAAAAAATGATGGGTCGACCTATCAACGACTAATGAACCGGATGTTCGAGCACAAAATTGGTCGAACCATGGAGGTCTATATCGACGACATTTTGGTGAAGTCAAATAATTTCGAGGAGCATCTGCAACATTTGACCGAGGTCTTCGAAATATTGCAAGAATTCAACATGAGGTTGAATCCAGCCAAATGCACGTTCGGAGTCACCTCGGGAAAATTTCTCGGCTATATAGTAAGTCGAAGAGGAATCGAGGCTGACCCAGTACAAATTCGAGCTATCCAAAATATCCAACCCCCCAAAAGCGTTAAAGATATACAAAGGATGATCGGAAAGCTTGCAGCAGTGAGCAGATTTATAGCAAGATACTCTGATAGAACCAGCACGTTCTTCTCTCTTCTTAAAATATCGAAGAAGTTCGAATGGACAAAAGAATGTGATGATGCACTCATCTTGCTAAAACAATATTTAATGACTCCACCGGTGATGAATAAAACCGAGCCCAATGAAGAGTTACAATTATATATGGCTGTTTCGGAGAAAGTCGCCAGTGCAGTGCTAACTCGAGAAGTAGATGGAAATCAACATCCGATCTACTACGTGAGCCGAACTCTGTTGGATACAGAGACAAGATATTCGGCTCTCGAAAAACTCGTCTTGGCACTTGTAATGGCCTCGAGGAAGCTAAGACCCTACTTCGAATCACACCCAGTTAAAGTGGTGTCTTCATTTCCAATCAGGCATGTTCTATCCAAACCTGATCTATCTGGGTGGATGATGAAGTGGGCAATCGAGCTCGGGGGTTACGGCCTTAAATTCGAGCCGCGAAGTACCATCAAGTCACAAATCTTGGCGGACTTCATTGCGGATTATACTCCCGAGCTCCAACTAATTGCCGAAGTGGAGGTCGGTCCAATATCAGATAGTATAGAATTATGGACCCTATGCATTTACGGCTCCAGTAATTCTAGGGGGAGTGGAGCAGGGATATTACTCGTATC
>JAPKLW010003725.1:3198-36763 GCA_026898455.1 Plectranthus barbatus
TATATAAAGATCACTAAATAGAGATATAATTATAAAATATATTTTGTATTTATTTGATTAATAAGCAAAAAATATTTTTCAATTAAAAATAATATATTCTACATTGCATTAATAACATATGTTGATATATTAAATTTATTATATATTAATTGAATGACTTTAACATTTTTTTTTACACATATTAATTATTATAATTTATAAAATTTTAGTTTAAATATATCTAATTCATCTATGTTATTTTATCTGATATGAAGAGAATCACCAAGTTTCCATATTGTCAAAAATATATAATTTTAATAATCATAAATCATAAACTAGATAATATTTAAAATTCGAATTTGTGCGCAAAAATCATAGTTATTTTGAAAATTTTGAACGTGGGTGTATGGACAAAATAAATAAATATTTTGTTAATTGAAAATATGATTGTCTTGTAACAAATGAATAATTAATTGCAAAATATGAATTTATTTAATACTATAATTTATTTGGCATGGACACGCTTTTAAAAAATTTTGGAAGAAATTCCTTGAACTCTTTTAGAATATTATATAAATGCTTTATTTTAGTATTTTAGCAGATCAAACATCTCAAGATTAAAAAGAAAAAGAGATTGAAAAGGTTAATTGAGGGAATCGTTTCATGGTCATAATTATTATTTCTTCATCTTTTTCAAGCCTCGGTCAAGGCCTTCGTCGTTATTGGTTGATTTTTTCTTTATCAAATATACTTTATATCTTGACCTAAATTAGTAGGCAAAAAAATTGCGTTAGACAGGCTTAAACGGTTTAGGCGGGTTTTATCTTACCCAAATGGGTTGATTCATCCCAAATAGGGTTTATTAATCCAAATTAGGGTATATTATATGGGTTTGGGTTTGGGTTAATGGATAAAACCATCCTAAATCATTTAGACCTGCCTAACCCAAGACCTTCCCAAATTAGTAGGGTTGATCTTTTATCATTCCAACTTTGAATAATGAAAGGTCGGATGACAAACCACTAGTTTACTTACTCTAACATCATAAGCAACTATCATGGTATATATGTTTTGAAATAATTATTCTAGCCAAGACAATTTCATAATAAAGTAAACGATTTTGTTTTAAAATAATAATAAACGAATTTTCAAGGGAAGTTTGATAGGATCCTTGAATTTGTTTTTTTTACTAGTTGGTCAAATTAGAATTCGACAAATACAGAAATATGAACTCAATTCGAGTGTGTAAGAGTCAAAAGGAAAGTTGTCACCAGCTTAGAGCACAAGTGATAAGAAAATTAGGAATTTTATCCGACGTAATTAAATTTTCAAGAATTTTATTCTAGATTTTCATAGAAGAGAATTTTATCTAATATTTTAATTCTATCTAGGAATTTTCATCCTATTTACTTGAGGTCATAGTTATAGCATTTAATTAAATTGTTTATCTCTAAATCCTGTTATCCTCAATGCCACGTGCACATCCACCAGCTGCTCCAATATAGATGGAGCTCAAAACATGCAGCCACACGCTCCACTAATACTAGAAATCTTTTCTTACTTTTTGTATTTTAGTGGATTAAAGATTGTGAGTTATCTTAGTCAGTTTTTTAGTTTTTAGAGTTCTAAACTATAATATTTGTATAGGATCAATCGAGTTGTAATAGAACTTAGGCTGAAGACCGAGCAAAGGAGAATGCTCGAGAACTGACAACCTGCACGCCTTGAAACTTGGTTTTCAAGTATAGCCTTAACCAAAATTGAGTTGGAGCACTAAAGTTTTCCATACTGACCAGGAGAAGTCAGTATGAGGGCTTCCTCGTACTGACTAGTTTTCCATACTGATAAGGAGAAATGAGTATGAGATGACGTTTTCCATACTGACTGTGGATAGTCAGTGAGGGCTAAGCTATACTGACCTTGGGAAGTCAGTATAACAGTCTCTACCTTTAAGCACAAGCTATTCAAAAGATATCGAAGCTTAGTCAGACTTACGCATATACATGCCAAGTGAAAGTCAATACGAGGTTATCCAAACTTGAATCCCTCGGACTGAAACTTAGTCTGACATAAAGTTAGTGCATACACTGACGTAGAAGAACAGAGGAGAAGCAGACCTACGACATGGGCTACGATTGGATAACATTTTCCATTAGTCTAACGTCTGGATTTAT
This sequence comes from Plectranthus barbatus, assembly GCA_026898455.1. Lineage (NCBI taxonomy): Eukaryota > Viridiplantae > Streptophyta > Magnoliopsida > Lamiales > Lamiaceae > Plectranthus > Plectranthus barbatus. The sequence continues at coordinate 5,352 of JAPKLW010003725.1, forward strand.
ATGTCTAACGGGCAGAAATTTAAAATGCCAGAGGAAATCCTCTATAAATAGGTCTGCCCTTTAACCTTAAATAGTTACGAACTCTGAAATCTTCAGACGACAAAGGGCATTCTGCTAAGCCATCTCTCTGCTAATACTCTTTGAGCTTCCGTGTTTCTTAACACGAGACTTGAGTCTTTGACTCAAGTTATTACTCTGTGCTATCTTCTCCTAGTACGAGGCTGAAGTTTTATGGCTGATGCTTTTCTTTGGTGTCTTTCCAAGATATATTCATAGCAGTCAGTTTCTTCGTCTGAGATACTGATTCTCACGGGCGTATGCCAATCAACTGAGTTCTGGGGAGAACAGCAAACATCCAACCACCGGGAAGAAGGTTGCGGGGTGCCGTCCTCACTTCAACCTGAAGACTAAGTCCACAAGGAGTTCCTAGGCAAGTGCCACAACTGACCGAAGCACGGAGGCGCCGACGGGCTGTGTATAGATCATAAGGAGGCTTGTACTTACTTAGTGATTTATCCAGACCTTGGGTCTGAAGAGTGGACGCTGGATATTTAAATTTGAACCACTATAAATCTTGTTTGTTCTTTACTGCTTTATTATTTCTGCCCAGTTTTAGTTTCACAAACCGACTGTTAAAACCTTCAATACTTGTCCAAGTATTGAAGAGTATATTCTGTGAAATTGATTTAACAAAAACAGACCTAAGCTTAAGTCTTCTACACAATAAACTGACTATCTCCTGTTTATTTGAACAAGTGCAAGTGTTTTAATTAAACCTTCTGTTGCATGTATTTGTATTTTGATTTCGGGACCAACATTACCAAACCGACAAACATCACAATTTTGAGTGTGACCAGCATGAGTGCGCAAAACATCGAGTGCACGACTGGATGCGGAGGAGCACTCCTAAACCATCGCTAGTGTATGGCGGCAGGCTGCTTTATGCGGAGGGAGACGACATCGACAGACTTTTGAAAATGGGCAAAAACTTGCGTTAGGCAGGCCTAAACGGTTTAGGCGGGTTTTATCCAACCCAAATGGGTTCACCCATTCCAAATAAGGTTTATTAATCCCAATTAGGGTGTATTATATGAGTTTGAACTTGGATTAATGGATAAAATCCGCCTAAATCCTTTAAGCCTGCCTAACCCAAGACCTTCCCTTGAAAATGAATCGAAATTCTGCCACAGATAACCCTTATTCAATGCTAATATTGACAAATAATTAGAGCATTTGATTGGTTCATTTAAGGAAGTTTAAAATTTGTCGTCAACTCCAACTATGATGCTTCAATATTTTATTAGATGTATCATGCTATTTTCATGTGCAGCTTTGATTATTTTGCGGTTCGAATTTATCTTTTCCTCTACTTCTTCCGCGACGACAAGCCGATCGTGTGTTCAATCGCATCGTCTTGGCCGTGCTTGGAATCGTGATGGTTGTCGGTTTGGCGTTGAAGAGCCTGTGGCTGAATGTTTTGATCTGTCTTGATTGGAGCAGCGAGATCGGTTGTGCACGCAACTCAATGTCGGGATTTAGAGAGAAACAGTTTATTTAAATGTTGAGAGTAGGGGTGTTCGCGGTCCAGTTCGGCCGATTTCGGAGAAAAATTTCGGCCAAATCAATAAGTACGGTTTGAGATTTTTCCAAATCAAACCGGCCGAATAATTTAGCTAAACCAAACCGGCCAAACCATATAAAAAACGGTTCGGTCCGACCGGTTTTACGGTTTGGAATGAAACTTGTTCTAAATTTCAACAATGCACTATAATCTATATCTATATTTATATATATATTAAAACAAATCTGAAGAGTATGTATGAAAAATATTATTATGTTAAAAAACAGTTTGATGTATTAAAATTGTTTGCATAAAAATAGAGTTGATGTAACAAGTATTGATTTATTGTAAGACTGTATAAGATGTTTACTTTAAATTTATGGGATAATAAATTTGCAAATCGTAGATGAAGATGCAATGTTTAACCTTCGCTGGTGTTAAAGTCGTAGCTATGTTTAACACCGTAGTGTTAGACTGTCCTGCTGATTTAATCTTATCATTCCTTATTTATTCGTATTTATTTATTTTCGTATATTCAGTTTATTCTAAGATAGATATATATTTTATAAAGATTTATGAACGAATATATTTGATTTTTGGATATATTTGAATAGATTTAATTCCTAATCTTTAGAGATAAATTCAAATCTTTTCATATCTTTCATATATATCTTTCACATATCTTTACCTAACTTCCTCTAATCTTTGCAGTTGAGATATATATTCAAAGATACATATCTAGCACGATTCTACACACATCTAAACCTATATAAAGGGTGCTGGGGTGCGAAGAAAGATTGGACGACTTATTTTATTATACGAGATTTCTTTCAAGCAAGGCGTTCCAGCTTTCGTTCATTGTTCTAGTGCTTCCAACTCACGAAGATATTCAAGCCAAAGAAGGATCATACCTCCGGAGAGTGAATCCAACGGTAGAGGAGTTTTTAGGGTTGAATCGTGTGTTCGTAAGTACGCCTTTCATAGTTGTAGTCTCTACTTCTATGTAAATTCAAAGTTCTTCGAGGGAGTGAACCGAGAAGGGTTTTGGATATTTATTATTTCGATTTTACTGTGTAAACTTCATTATTATAGTAAAATCTATTTTTGGCCGTGAGGCTCTCGCGAGTTTAGAAACCCTAGACTCGTGAAAATTAATTCTTTGTGTCTGCGTTTATTTCCGCTGCATGTTAAACTTCGTGTTAAACTTTGTCTAACACTCTGTTTAACATTACTCTGTTAGTCAGGCATATTGAATTCTGTAGTGTTGAATTCTTCAACACCTCGATGTTAATAGTAAACTCGGGCACTAAATTCTTTCGGTAAATAATATTTTTTCAACTATGAATATTATTTTTTGAAGATATATAACTTTGACAATATATAAATAAATAAATAATTCACAATAAAGTAATTAGAAAATTATCCATGTGAATATTAATAATAATAATAATAATAATAATAATAATAATAAGAACACATAAAAATAAGTATATCATACTTATATATTATATTATAGAGGAGAGATCATGTAAAAAAAATCCCCATGTAAGAAAAAAGAATGAATCATGTTCATCTCCCTTATATTACATTTGTAAACATTCATATTATCTTATGGAGTAAATGTTTTAAATGAAAAAAATAAAAATAGGTACAATATGGAAGAGGGATTGAACTAAAGTCAACACACAGAACCAAGCCACAATATCCTACTAATCTATACATAGTATTTATAAAATGTCTAAACAAATATATATAAATATGTATATGACTGGTCCGGTTGAAACGGCCAGTTTGGACCACCAAACTGGAACCGAACCGATTTTGATCAATTTCAAAATTTTCAAACTGCCAGTTTGAAAATTGAAATTATAACCGGCCAAACCAGCCAAATAAATACTATTTGAACAGTTTCGGCTAAACCGCGAATACCCCTAATTGAAAGTGCAAAACGGCATCATTTCTTGTTGCCCCAAAAATTAAAAAAAGAAAAAATCTACATGAACACGTCAACATTCATGTGGAACAAAACTTGCTGAGTCAGCAGAAATCTGACAACATCAAAGTAAATAGGATGATATTTCTAGGCATGACTAAAATATTGGATAAAATTTCTTAACTGTGAAAAGTTGGGATAAAATTCCCAAAAACTTAATTTCTCCGGATAAAATTCATAATTTTCTCCATAAGTAATTTAAATACTTTGTTTATATGTGATAGTTCATGAGCTCGAGTTTCAATGAATATGAATGTTTCTATTTCAAGTATAACTAACAGCAATACTCAAAATCTCCCACCCCAACGAACAATACATTCAGATGAACATATACAAAAAATTTATAGAAACCACATCCAATAAATGTATATCCCTCCCTGATAAGGTGAGAGAGAGAGAGAGAGAGGAAATGCAAAGAATGAATTTTATAAGGAATATAAACAGGTGGGGTTGACATCAAGTAGTCAAAATATCAGGAATGGTAGGAGACTGAGCACCGAGAACTCTGCCCCCAACGTCAGGGAAGTTCTCATGCCCTGCCAGCGGATTTACATTCCCATCCACACTTACTTCCACTGGATACTTGAGAAGATGGCCTTGCAGCTCTCTAAACTCATCACTCGTGAATCTCCTCCAATTATCTTCTGCAACCTCATTCACTCTCCTCACACACTCCACTCTCTCTGCCTCCTCAAAACTATCCTCCACCATCCCTAGGTGTTCTGCCCACAGTGACTTTCTATATCCATATATCTGCATGTTTACCACAAATCACTATGAGCCTTAATTCTATCAACAGTTGAAGAAATGAGCTATAAACATCCAAGAATGCTCAACAACTACGCCGTTCATTAGCATCCAACGCTACCAGTTTGAATAAAAGGAGATGACACACTAGTTAAAACTCAAGCATACCAAAGTGATATAAAAGAGATTTCTTTTATGAGGATGCTGATGATCATAGAATAAAAGAGAAAGTGATTATCCAAAAATTATGTATAGCTCAAAAGCAAATAAACCTGGCCATGTGGATGTTTCTGCTTCTTTGCCCAAGTATTATGAGGCTGATATGCACCCATTGCTATCTCTGTATCTTTTGTGCCAGCCATTGATCTTTGATTTATATTGGCTGATCCTATTATTACATACTCGTCATCTACTATCATTCCTTTGGCATGAACATAAATCATGAACCGCTGAAACTTTTGTGAGCCTGAAATCTGAGTAAAATTGCATATTAAGAGAAAAAAAAATCTCAGAAAAAAACACAGATTCTACGGGGGGTGGGGATGTTGATAAAATGCACTATTAATCTATTGTATTAAATACTACAATTGACAATAATTCAGCAGTTCGAGAGATAAGATAGTCCAGAGATGACCCTACAGAAAATGATCCATCTTCACTAATTGTTTACAAGTACAAATGAGGATTTACTTAGATGCATAGAAGATAGCTTGGGAAAGTGTTTATTGAGAAATCATAGTAAGGATTAAGGCATTTCATTATTTCAAACATAAGAAAGGTTAAATCTGCCCTACCTTGGCAGCATCTCCAGAGACCTGAGCACCAGGACCTGTAATCTGTTCCCGGTTGCCAAGACAGTAGAAATTCAAGTAGTCTAGTGGATGTGAATTCTGGAGCTCCATTGATGTGATCTCTTTTGCGATAATTTGATACATCATCTGCATTGTTTGGCCCTGTTGTATAAACAGACACGTAAGGAGCACAATCAAATGATCTGAGAATTTCAAATACTCTCTTGATTACATCATAATACAACACCAAGGTGCATTCAAAAGACTACAGAAATAATTCAACAAATAGAACTGAACCTCAGTTTTATTCATGTACTGTCATATATGAATCTCGCAGCTTAATGATATCCAGATTAAAAGATGAATAGGTATTATCATTTCCAACATCACCTATTCCCAAGGTCTCTAACAAATCACAACTTCTCAATCTGATATCATTTCTTTCTTTTAGAAGACCATACGATTCATCAGTCTTCTCATGATACTGGTCGACTTGGCTAGCCTCGCACATTTCCTGAGTCATCTTCTTGATTGAATGATTTAGGATAAGGGGAGTGAGAGAGAGTAGTTTATCAGTCTCCAGGCAATCACTGTTGCCATCTTTCATTTATTTTTAGTCCTATATACAGTCATGATTCCACCATTCATACCATTTATTTATTTATATGATCGCTGATAATCTATTAAAACGGTTGGTAATACTTGGTATCATGAGGTTCAATGCTACACTATAAAACATCAGGCCTTAATATTATAAAACCATATATAACCTAAAAAATGAATGTATCTAGAATGGTTGTGAAAACATCACATCATCGTTGCATGTGCCTCCAACCAGAGCAAGAAATAAGTTTGCTCACGCAATTGTGTGATTCTAATTACTTCAGAGTAAAGACAGATAAGCAGCAGAACAACTACACCCTCTATTAGATTGTAAAAAATATCATCAGTATTCACAAGAATATTGTTGTCAAAAGGATACTTTTGAACCTCGTATATGCATGAAGGCACAGTTTATCAAGAATATATTCAAACCGCAAATTACCTGCCAAAATAAAATTTCTTGTATAACATGGTCTCTGGGATTTCCCTCCGGCCACATTGGTATAACAACGTACACAGCAAATCTCTCGTTAGCTCTAATTTTACTAGCAATTTTCATTGCCAATTCCAGAGGTATGAGATGATCAGCCCCTGCCATTTTGTCACGAGAGAGAAAATATCACTGAAATGCCGATAGACTAGTACACAAAAAAACAGTTATGAGAACGAGGAAAATACCATTCATCGAATTATTACCAGAATATAAAGAAAAAAATCATCATGCATAAGAAGAGTATATTTTTTTTTAAAAAAAAAAAAGCCATTTTACAGGTAATGTACAAAACATCTCTAATCATTCATAAATGAAGTAAGAGAGTATTAAACACATTAGTGCAAATTCAACCAAACAGTAAGTAGGAACTTAAAGAGTAATTTGATGAATGGATAATGAGGAAATCGATTTAAACCTGCATCTTTGTATGAAGGCCACGCATATGAAGAACCAAGGAAGTATTGATTTTCAATATAGATAAAATGCTCAGCAGATCTTATAGCCTGAATATATGCTGTTTGAATGCTTTTGTCTATCACCAAGTTCTTGGAGCAAACAAGGTTCTGAAATGGAACAGAGGTAACAGTTTTATAAAGAAAATATGCCAAACGACAAAAACATGTGGAGATTTTAACCTGTGCCGCAGCTTCATCAAAGAATTTGGGAAAGCCTTTGAGTGACCCTGAATCAATAGAGCGAAAAATCTACATAATAAAGAAGACAATTAAATACCATAATGCCAATATATTAAAGAACAAGACTAGCACTCTTCCAATGTAGGGACTCTAACCTGAACATGCCAATTATCAGGGTGTTCTTCTCCACACACATATAGTTTAGGGTCGTCATCCTGGGAATACCTGTAAGTTCCATCCTTGGTTACAGAAAGGGCAGGGCTTAATATCCATGATATTCGCTCTATTTTTATCATAGCATCATCATTCCAATTGGACATCTTTTTCTTAAGAAAACTAAATTCTCTCCACTTGGTTGATTTCCGCCAACGTTGGGCAAAATTTATAAGAACATCATATGCAGCAGGCCCATCAATTCTGCAGTGCAAATCATGCCATGCCTGCCTCGGAGCTCGTGTTCCTGCCTAGTCAAGTAAAGTGAAAAAATTGATAGCAAAGTCATTATCAATAACACTCACCAATATATTTTAGCAGAATAAGCAATCTCATGGATTTACAGAAGACATATGTGCCTCATAGTCATTAGCTTAAGAAAATATCATTTTCCAAAAAAAAAAAATAAAGGAAAGAAAGAAAGAAACCACCGGGGTTGTATGCATTATTCCAGTATTTATCTGAAATGCTGAAAATCTCAAGCTTTGACTGGCTTATCCTATCGTCATTGGTTCATTTACCTTGATCCGAGTAAGTGGTGATGAGCATGCTGTGATAAGATGAGATAAATCAGTTCAAACACTTGACTTCTACTTTTTCCCATTATTAAACTAAACGAAGAAACCGGGTTATGTCCTTTTCTTGGCACAATAATGGAAAATGAAATAAGCCAGTGGAAAATTCAAACTGTAGATCATTAAAGAATGATTTATACAGCTGGCTTTGGATGAACTCATTAATGAAACAACATAGTTGCATGATCAATATGATTATCGTGCACACCAACCATTGCACAAAGTTTGAATACAAAACAAAAAAGAGAGACAAGTATGTTGAGCAAAAACCATAGCCACTCAAGTATAAACTACTCACTGGAAATGTAGGCTGATGAAAATCATCCTTAAACACAGTCTCAAGATCACGAAACAGTCGATGTTCAGGTGTATCATAACGACCGTCACACAGATCAATGCCTCCTATAAAGGAAGTAATTTTCCGATTATTACCGTGGGCTTGAGTATCAACAATAACACATTTCTGATGGTGTGTAAACAAGTTTCCAACTACCTGTTGCAAGATTACAAAAGTAACTCAGAAGACAAAATGAAATCGCAGGGCAAGCTGCTCAACATCAGGGGACCGGGGTCAGACAATTAGCATGACCCAGAGTTGCTTCTGATGAACAGCATGCAAAATTGGTTTGCTTATTTTCCTATAATGTTTCTTTTGATGGTCCTATCTCTTTCTCGATTTGATAATTTATTTTCTTTGTGTATATATACACTATATATGCTGACAAAATGCTCTCTTCGGTTGCATTTCAAAATACTTGAACCATTCATTATGTGCCATACAAAGTTAACCTATTCGTATGAAGTTAGAGCCTAATAAAGACTAATAAGACACCTCCAATAAGAAATGGCTACTGGAATATTAAACTCTACCTGCTGTTTAATATAGCTAAGTTTCCTACTCCCATAACGCGGCGACAGAACACAAATTACTGACGAATGCCTAAAAAACTTCTTTGTCTCTTCATCATGAGTTTGCATCACACCCTTCTGCATCCAGTGACACCAAACTATTCATCATTAGTCCATGTGAGTGAAGTTTCCCTGTGGATTACCACTAACAGAAGCACTTCAGAGTTCAGACCGAAAGAAATAGGGATGTTATTTGGAGGTCAAAGCACATAAAATATCCAAGTTGGCATGGCATAAGCTGCATAGCTAGAATCTTCAAGTGAGAAGCGTCATTCATGTATACCAAAAATCATATGTTATGAATGAACAAACTTAAAAGTAGAGGGTATAATGTGCCCAAAAAGATTAACTGTAAGCTGAGATCATTACACTAACATCCCTGTAAATCATCCCAGCTTCATCTACCATAGAAAATGCAACAAACTCGATCAATAACATCAAGAATTAAAAAGATATCTTATTACTATTCATACCGTGTTCATAAAGAACGTATCATGCGAAGTCTTGTCATCCCAAACCAAGAGCAGAACTCGAACCCCTTCCTCGGACTTATACTTCAATAAATCCCCAAGCATCAGGTCACCACCTGGCGGTATAGGTTTCGTGGGCTCCCTAACCAGCTTAACCTTATGGAAAACAGACCATCCCACAATGTATATCATATGGTGCGCCTCCGCAATCGCATAGCATATATCCTCCCAACATGTGGCCGGTTGCCGAGTTAGGCCATTATCTAGCTCGATTCCAGGCAATTTGTCTTCACTCCTCACATGTGCATCTTGGTATAGAGTGACCGAACTGCCTTTCCTAATCGGAAAATAAGTGTTCCTGACCCCTCTGTGCTGCGGATCACCGGCGATACCGTGTTTGTAAAAAGGATTTTTCTCGGAGGGAATGTATTTCATCCTAATCCGCAGCGCCGCTTCGCATTTCAGCGGTTTCCCAGATGTCGCAAGGAGCGGGAGCCAGTCAAAAATCTCCTCGCCGGAAGCGATTCGTTCAGCAGGGATGAGAACCTTCCCCATCGTGTCGGCGCCGAAAATATCATTATCCTTGACTCGAATCTCCAGATTGACAACAGGGTGCGCCAAGGGAATATGAAACCGCTCGTTCCACTTCGGGTTCTGCGAATTAGAGTGCACGCGCGTGCGAGCAAGAGTGGCCTGTGGGACGGAGACAGTGACGTAAGGATCACAAGTGATGATTTTCCTGCGGCGGTGTATCTTCCTGTTACTGCGGCTGACCTCACTCCCGCCGCTAGCGTAGCCATCGCCGTCGGCGCCAGAGTCTGCGGTGTGGCAGGCATTGCATGAGGTGAGGCAGCGGCGGAGGCGCCCGGAGAAGAGGTCCATGTTAGGAAGCGAACGCGCCTCGAATATGTGGAGCTCCAAATCTCCGTGCAAGAGCACCATCTGTCCGTCCACCGCCATAATTCCCGATGAGTCGAATTAGGGCTTTGCGGTTTAGAGTTAGAGTGAGAGTGATGGGCGAGAAATGGGAATTAGGGTGTGCATGGAAATGGCTTCGGCAGCAAATGCTGCATTGGAGCAGAGAGAAGAAACGAAAAAAATTATTTTTTTCATGTATATTAATGAAAATTTTAATTAAATTAAATCATATATAAATATTAATTTAATTTTGCTCAATGAGATAACCTTTGGCAAACGGAGAAATGTATTAATCATGGATTTGATATTTCCTAAATAAATGAATTTAAATAAATATATATTTTATAATAATATTGAAAAGTATAATATTTTATCGGACGATTGCGCTCATCATGATTCACACTTGTTTTATAAAATTTACGGATAAAAATTTGAAAACAAAATATTCCAGTTATTTGTAAATTTTAAATTTAGTTGGCGTGATGTGGGGAGCACGCACGTGCATTGTGGCATGGTCAAACGTTCCCTCCTAAAGTTTCAAATGATCACGTGATCTCCAAATTGAATACTCCACTTTATTACATGCATAAAAATATGAACCCGAAGATATTGGATCAAAAAACCCAAAGCCTGTTACATTTATTCGAGTTGCAGTGGGTTTGGGCTGGACCATAATCATTACTGTATTGGTTTTTGATTGATTTAGTTTTATTAGTTTATTAATAATATTAAACATTTATATCATCGAAAGTAAATATTTATTCCAATATTCAGTATAAATCTTATACTGCATGTTAATGTAATATATTTATTTTAGCTTTTGAGTTTAATATTACATTATATTAGAACTCAATATAATTATTAATTAAGATTAGAGGTTTAAATTTTTAATTGACCTTAAATTTGAACTAAAAACTTTTTTTTTTTTTTTTTTTTTACAGAGAAAAGCCATCATGATTCATTCAAAAGGGGAAGATTATGTTGGGTACAAGATCTGTGGAGAAGAACTGAAAACACTGCAAGTAATTATATCTAGTACATCAAGTTTTTTCAAGTATTACTGTAAGTACTGCTAGTACGAGAACAATTGAATAAATTGAATTTAAAATAAATTAAAGAAATAAAGAGGAATAAATCTCAGCCGAGTCGAGGAAGCCCTCTTCCTGTAAGACAAATTCGCCAACGTCGTGCTCGTCGAACGGCGATTGTCCCCAAAGATAAAACGGTTTCATCCTTTTCGAGGCAGCATCGCAATCGAAAAGGCTCCGACGAACTGAATAGAGGTGAAACTGAGTTGTAGAAGAACAACGAAAAAATGCAGCAATATGAGAATAAAGATGCAGTCTCTGGCTAAGTGAGTTTGTCTCTTGTCTGGTGAAGGGGAATACGTATGTTCGATGTCTAGCAACCAGGGACATCTCCTATGCATGCCAATTTATAGACATATCCACCAAGGGGATTACGATCGATAATTAAATCGAGCATTATGGTGTCGACGATTACGTCTCTCGTCACTAATATCGAGACGTTACAACGTCATCATTGTCTTGTCGGTTACAAATCAACATCATTAACACATCGGTTAAAAACTAACATCATTATTACGAAAATTATGAATTATGTCGCAAATTATCGAGCACATAATATTTTTGTCCCCACATGTTGTAACTACCGCGTTGACTGACTCAACTACGTGTGCATGCACAATACAAATGTTAATCTCGATGTTTGTTTAACATCCGACAGACTTAACAATCAATCCATGTTAACACTAACATGTACCACCAATGCACACTTATTGTTACACACATACAAGTCTCAACTTGTATCAATTTGGGACATTAATTAAACATATGTTTAATTATCTCATACACCATAATTTGTGGTTTAATTTCTCACTCACCGAAATTCGGATTTAAGAATATATATACCACAAAAAATATTTAATTACAACAAAATTAAATATTTATCACAGGGAATTTATTCAATTAACCCTGAATTTCCAACAGATTACATGTCCGTTACAATAGCATGAGCTAGATGTTTCGGATTATGATTTATTCAAATAAAGTTCTCTCCCTTGGCAGCAAGATGCGCAACTTGATTTGTTGTTCTCCTAATATAATCGAAGGAGGGCTTTCTGATACTTACTACCATCTGTTGGATATCATCAATGATCATATCACATAGGAGTCCGACTGCTTCTCTCACTTCAGCATTTGAATAAGCTCCAAGTTGTCGCTTTCAATCGAATCCACTCTTTTCCTAAATTGCTTAGTTGTCTCGATGGCGAATCTCAAAGTGAGGCCTTCAAGGAGGATAGAGATGCCATATGCTTGTCGTGTTGATTTTTCCGCGAGTTCCATTTCGCCCTCAGTCATTTCTAATTACAAATCCCATTACAATCTCAAAATCATTGATGATTGCTACATCTAAATTTAATTTGAGTTTCCCTTGTGCTAATTTTTCCCATCGATCCTCTGCGTGTGAATTTTCAGAAATCTCTTCGTGTTCATTTGCTGGAGCTGCCTCTCTCCAAAGTTTGTATCCAACTCGAATATTTTCTTGTACATCAACTGGTTTCTTTTCAAATATCCAAGCATTTCGAGCTTTCCATATTTGCCACGCTAAACACGCAAAAAGTCCAACTTCTTCTTTTGAAGTGTTCATCATCTCCCTCAATACACATTTAAAGTCAGCCTTATTGAAAGACTCCATATTCAGACGAAGGTGTGAGTAATATCATATCTCGCGGGCTACTCTACAATAAAGGAGGAGATGGTCGGTGGTCTCGGGCTCTTCTCCACAAATTAAGTTGGCAAAAAGGGTCGATCTCTATTTATGAAGAAGATATCTCTACCCAATAGGGTAAATATTGACGAAAAAAAAAAGCAATAAATAGCAAAGCTCTAATGGACACTATGAGGAAGATATGGAACCCAACTAGAAACCTCTCATGTGCGGAAATGGGACAGAACTTGTTCTCCTTCCAATTCGAGAGTAAAAGAGATATGGAAAGAGTATTAGAACTACAACCCTGACATTTCAACAAGCACTGGTTCAACTTAATCAGACGACGGATCTTATAAAACCATAACAGATGATGTTCGACAAAGCTCTGTATTGGTATATTAAATTTTACAGTATTGAACTTTTCAACACCACAATGTTAATAGTAAATTCGGGCACTAAATTCTTTCAATTGGAAATAACATTATTTCTAAAACTTTAAATAACAAAAACTGAGTTTTTTATTTTCTCTTCGAGAGAATTAATTAAATTTGGAGCCCATATCATTAAGGAGTGAAGGGAATTTGGAGCCCATATCATTAAGGAGTAAAGGGTGGAAGACGAGATATTTAATCCCTGGGGTTGGACCTATTTAATATAATTTAATAGTTTTATAATATTGGGCTTTGGCTAATTAAATGGAAATATATATTGAGAGAGAGTTATGATCTAGTGCTAAAATTAAAGTGTGTGTTAAATAGAAATGAATCTTAGCTATTGGATTGATAGCATCAATGGTTGAGATTAAAGCATCAAAGATTAAAAAATTAAGTATAATCTTCGTTCGTGCTTAATTGCTTTATAAATCATGCTTAAGTCGACTAAAAATGATTTGTAAAGCAAAAAAAGCATAAAATCTGAAAAAACAGTTTTAATCTCAACCATTGATATTTTGAGATGAATGGTGTAGATTCATTCCTATTTAATATAACGGAAGCGTTATAGTATCAACCACCTCCCAGATAAGAAATAAGACCAAATCTGGATCATTGATTAATTAAATAAACGGATCAGATTTAAAAAAAATTTTAAAAAAATTCGCTGCATATATAGACAAAAAAAGCTGCATATAAGGGTATTTCAGTCTTTAAGCCACAAATTAAATCTTCCCACGATTTTTATTTCAAAAATCAAGGAAGGCAGTTGCTGCATTTAAAATTTAATCGAATTCGCTGCATTATTAAGAGAAAAAAGTTGCATGATTAAGAGGAATAAGTTGCATTACGTGGGTTTTTTTTAAAAAAAATTAGAATATATATGCACGAATTTCACTCCTAATTTTGTGGGATTTGAGTTTTAAAATACTAAATTTCAAAATTAAATTATATTTGCTTCCTAATTTAATGAGATTGGTTCTGTCTTACCCACGATTTTTTTAGCTTGAATTTAGGAGCAGTTATGCATTAAATAACCATATCTTACCCACAATTTTTTTAGCTTGAATTTAAGTGTTAAATTTGCAAATAACCATATTTTTTTACTTCCTAATTTTATGGGATTGGATCACTAATTTTTCGAATTTCAAATTAATTTTTAGTTCTTTGGGATTTCAAATATTAAGCAATTTTAAAAGACCATAAATAAAATTCAACTTGTTTATCAATAAAAAATTGCATTTTTTATACAATTTAGTTGCAATAAATGATATAATTATTTGCAGTAATTAAATATCTAATGCACAAATCCATACAACTACACAAAAAAGCAAATTTAAATTTTTAAAAAACAAATTACTATAATTGCTATTATTATGAAAATCATGTGCAGTATTACAGGTGTAAGTACTGCATATTTCGTGATAGTAACAACTTTACTAAAGACAAGGAAAAAGACAGTAATATCACACAACAAATACAAGCAGTACTCATAAAATATTGCAATAAATATGCTATATTTATGCATGTTTACAGGCGGAATAACTGCATATTTTTTAATGAAATTATACACTAAATCCACGTGAATAAAAAAAAGCTTGCATAAAAATTACTGCGTCGCGATCCCAAAACCACCGCGTTGCCGCAGTTCATGCTAGAAAAAAAACACATTCTATTGCAGTAAATATGCTCTATTTATGCATATTTACAGGCGGAATAACTGCATATTTTTTAATAAATTATATACTAAAACCACATGAAAAAAACACATTCTATTGCAAAAAATATGCTCTATTTATGCATGTTTACAGGCGGAATAACTGTAATTTCGGAAACAGAGCCTACAATTGGTCGCATGTACAGATTGTTGGGGAAAAAATAACAACAAATCAGAGCTTTCGATTCCGATCTTCTCCACGAGGAAGCTAATCCAAAATCTCCACCACTTCCTATCAAACAAAATAAAAATCAGATCATATCAAGGATTTTATTGATTAATGACTCAATCTTCCGATCCCATGTCTCCTATTCTCCGCCATCGCCGATTCAAATATAAAAATCAAGCAAAAACTAGCCAGAATCAATAATACTGCAATAATGGCAGGAAATATGGGATTATAAATAATCGAATTTAAAAAAAATTGTGACGTAGGACTTTATTGTATGTTTAGAGAGAGCCAAAAGCTGTAGAAAGAGAGAAATTAAATTGAGGCAAATAAAATCATGCGAAGAAAGAGACAAACAAGAATACAATTTTGGTTACACACACTTGGGGCGCATATTATGCTGAATCAAAACAGATGGACGCGCGCACTCATTTGATGTGGCGAGGTGTTTGATAATGGTAGAGGGAGGATCATTTCCGGCGGAACAGCGGTGGATGCTAGCAGTGTCATCGACATCAGATTCTTGGTTGTACATGATGGGCTCTTCTCTATTTCTGCGATACAGATACGTGCAGGTTTTTGTATTTGGAATATAATTTATTTAACAAAAACATGAAAGATATGGAAATCATGATGGAGTGATTTTAGGAATCAGTTATGGTAATATTTCAAATTCAAAATTATTATTCCTATATTACCCTTTAATCTAAATAAATATAGCTAATAAAATAAAAATTATCAAATATCAGATTTAATCAAAGCCTTTAAAATTAAAAATCAATGGGTCAAATTAGTTCTTATATCTCATCTGGGAGGTGGTTCACATATGGTTACTCATACCCCCTATGTTATATGAGGCTAAAATCCAACCATTAGATCTAAATCTGGGCGGTTTAGATTTAATTTAAAAAGATAAATTTCCGGTGCATTATTTAATTCAACATACTACATTATTTTGGCATAATAGTAAATTTAATATCCATAATTTTTATTACGTGAAAATGGAGCGTATATCTCAAATTACATTTTTCTATCTCCTCTAAAATTTTTATAAACTTGCAATAATCGTAACTCATTCAATTTAAATATCAAATTAAAGATAATTTAATTATTTTTCAAACAAAATCCCAATTACATATTCTCGGAATAATATATTTGTAGTAAAACTAAATAATGTAATGGTTAAAATTAAATAATGTAACATAAAACAAAGGATAATGTAATAATATATTTTAAAATATTGTATCATTATTATTTTCTTAATGGTACATCATCTGTGGTATTAATTGTACATTATGTGTCGATTGAATGGTACATTATGGATATCCTTGATACAAATACATGATGTGTGCGAAATAATAGACAAATTGGAACATATTTAAGGTTTGAATGTTACATTATCTACGACAAATATGCTGCATTATTTGTTTACAATTTCAATATTATACTAAAACCTAGAGTCATATTTAAAAAATAAAATAAAAACACGCTATAAAAGATAATGTAGTAGACAAATAATAAATAATGCACCAACTATCATATAAATAATGTAACATCTACGTGGTTAAAAAAAGCAACTCGAAAGGACCGTAATAGACAAAATTCTAAGAACAAAAATTTTACAATGCAACTGTTTCGCCAGCCACAAAGCCCTCAACTTTACACAAATCGTCAAAACCCCAGCAAAACTGTAGGCATTGTATTGTACCTAACATCCGACCTCCTCAACTCCATATAACATCTCACAGCCTCATCAAACCACCCGCTCTGCACATACGCCATCACCATCATATTCCAACTCACACAGTCCCTTTCAGGCATTCTATCGAACAACTTCTTCGCAGCCTTCGTCATTCTCAGATTCGCATACCCAGAAAATATGTTATTCCAATATTACAAATTCCTCACATACAGAGAACATCATACATGATCAATAACTTGACAATGGAGAGATTGTTCCAAGAATAAAGAAATCATGCAATCTACATATAACTTTTAAAATTATTTTTTTAAAAAGAATTTCACAATTAAATCGTGTTAAATTATTAATTCCCTAATTCCTACTTGATCTCTACTGTATATATGACAAGGTAGGATCATCTACTTTACAATAATAAAAAATTAATAATCACATAAAAAAAATCTTGATGGAGAAACTTCATCTTTGGCTTCAAGTCTTCTTATTTGCTGCCTCAGTAGTGATTCTTGTGTTGTTTTACAGATTGTATGACGCCCTGGTGGCGACTCCACGGTAGCGGCCGCGCGTGTTTAAAGGCAGGGCGTTGGAGGGCCGCCATCACAGTTTTTTCTCCTTGGTAGAGAGAGAGAGAAATAGCAGATGGATGACACAAGAAAAAGATGGCTTGTAGATGTGGTGATTACTAAATAACCCTTAATAATGATTAATAAGGAAATTAAAAATTAATAATAAATAATTAAAATTTAAATGTGGGCCACATGATTTAAAAAATTAAGGGTTGAGATTTGGTCTCATATAACATGTGGGAGGTGGGTAACATATGATCACAACTATAGGGTAGTGATCAGGTGAGAATAAGAGTTACTATGAGAAATAAGAATAGATCTCGCGCGTCCATCTCATCAAATCGACGAACATGATTCATTCTCAGCAAATTGAAAAACCCGACATTTTTGCCCCAATATCCTGCAGTTTTAGCCTTTAAAGGCTAAAACTGTAAAAAAAACTCAAACACAAGCAGGAACCTGCATTTTAAGCCCGATTTACTTCATTTTTAGCCCAATTTACTTTATTTTTAGCCCGATTTACTTCATTTTTCAATAAATACGAATTTAGAAAAATTAAACATCTTCTTCTTCAAAGCAGCAACACGAGCGTAGTCTCTATAAAACTCAATACCAACATCAACAGTACTAAAAACTCTGCCCTTAAAATGCTTCATCTCATCAACACACTTTGGAATAAATGAAGCTGTAAGATACAAAAATGCACAAAGTTAACACTAAAGATGCACAATATAATAGTAAAAATGAACGTCGATTTGAATACACACTTTGGAATAAATGAACCTGTAAGATACAAAAATGCACAAAGTTAACACTAAAGATGCACAATATAATAGTAAAAATGAACGTCGATCTGAATAAAACAAATTTTTTTAAACTATATTCATGCACAATAAACAAAGTCAAGACCGAACATGAATGCGAAATCCAGAAACAAAGAAAAAAAATCTGATCGACAGAAGAAATATAAATCAAATCGAACGAAGAAGGAAGAAGAAATCAAATCGCGCGAAGAAAGGAATAAAAAATCTAATGAGATACTATTTCAAATTTAAAAAAGCTAAAATTACAAAAATAACCTTAATTTTGCAAAACTGCAGGATAATCGAGGAAAACTGCACTCGGAGTGAAATAGATCATGAGCGTTGAAATCACAAAATCAAAGTCTCAGATTTATTCTCATTTCTCATACTAAATACTATTATCATATTGTCACGCCCCGATTTATTAACATGGAATTATTCAAGGAAATGAGGCACATCGGGTACGAGACTTGCACTTGAGATATCAATTTACAAGAAGAATTCAAGCAAATGAGAAAGAATCACCACACTTATCTCAAGTTAAGCAAAAGATATAAAAGGGGTGCCTCCTCAAGAAGGGATCGTAGCTTCTTGAGTAATTTAGATATCAGAGTTTACAACAATATGGATGATGACAAAAGTCTGATCAAAAGACATTGAGTTTAGCAGCGGAAAGTTATCAAGGAAGTATGTATATGAAGATACACACTTCCGCATCTAACTATTACAAAAGAATCTTCAGCTCTACTCCTCTGCTACCTCGTACTCTTGCTCCAAAAGCTTCTTTTAACCTACACATTTTAGAAATAATGCGAGGGGCTAAGTACAAATTGTACTTAGTGAACACGTGCCCGAAAATATACATATATATAAGTTTGTCATGCCTTATTAAACGGGTCGCACATGGGGTTTTAAGTTTGAAATCCTCCCATTGCACCAAAACATTTCATGAATGAGCATGCTCCTTTTTACTTAGTTATACTATCTGCAAATAACTAAGTGACTGGGAGGTGGCCACCTACCACAGTCACGATGCTAGTCCGAGTAGGGCATGACCCTTAGCATGTCAGCATCATAGTGCACTAACCCGAGGTATCTCTTTCACTACCTGGGTACGATCGATAGGACTCGCAATACGCAGAGTCAACATCCACGTTGAATACGTTTGATGTTCTTCTCTGAGTGGGGTTCCCCCACTGAGAGGACAGATAGCAAACATAAAACAGTAGGCAATGACAAAGCAGTTTAAAACAAAACATTTCATTTCATGCTTGATATACTTTGAAAAGAAAAACATTGTTTTCATATTTTTAATTTGGCCCACTATATAGGGGTAAAGAAAGCCCACCTTGAGTAGGCGTGGTTATGCAATTGGTCGATCTAGATATCGATCTTCTCCTTCCCTTTCCCTATCACATAAGGATTACGAGTAAATCCTCAAGGAATAATAGATTTATTTAATATCTAATTCATCAAATAGTTCTAGACTCTTAATCGATCTTGGACTTCTCACGTTTGAGCCATCGGATAAGGATATAGATGAATGACTTGGCAAATTTTTAGTTTGACGGACAAAGTAGTCAAACATTAATTCAATAGCTCGCGATTCTATATTGAGCATTAATTCAAGAAACATGGGTTCAATTTGATTGAATAAACAATTGACTTCGTCAAGTGACTATGCACTTTCAAGAGTTTAAGATTGAAAGATGTTTCATATTCATTATGAATCATCGTACATTGCTTGAGAGTATAAGAACTCATCAAGTTGTTTCAACGAAATAATCGAGGAAATTCTCGATCTTAGATAAAGATCGAATTAAGATTTCAAAGTTGAGGTTAAACAAGTTTGGTTTAACAATAGGCTTCAAAGAAAGTTCGAGTTACAAGAGTTTGATCAAGCAATTTGATTGATTTGAATTTACAAGGATTTTTGGAAAAGTTATGAAAGATAACATTTCTTCGTTGATTGATACAAGAAATATCAAACGAAACCAATTTGGATTTGAATTAATTGAATGGAGGATTTAGAATTCAAGGAAATGTTATTGGAATTGATTGGTATGAATGGTATCGAAAGATATGAAAGATAAATCGAATCGGTCGAGGAAAGGACAAAATGTGAGAAATTTCATTCTGTCTCGACCGAGATGGAATGCATCTCGACCGAGATGGGTGTGTCGACCGAAATGAATGTATCTCGACCGATATGAGCATATCGACCGAGATGAGATGCATCTCGACCGATATGAGCATATCGACCGAGATGGAATTGAAATCGACCGAAATGAATTCGAATCGACCGAAATGGAATGAAATTGGTCGTCTCGACCGGGATGAGGTTCATCTCGACCGATATGGACATATCGACCGAGATGACTCTATCTCGCCCGATATGGCCATCTCGACCGAGATGAAGCCTATATCGGCCGAAACAGAGGCTAAAACGCCTTTGGCGGAAAATCTTGTTTTTGGCTCAAACGGTTATCCGGGCTCGTCCAATCGATTTCTAACAACACCAAATGGTTTTCTAACAAGTATAATGAGTCTAGACATGATTTAAACCGTCAAAACATGTTGGAATCGAGATTTAACCGTAATATTTCCATATTTGGACAATATACCAAAAATGCTCCAAAATCAACACAAATCGATTTCTAGGTCGATATATTGTTTCTAGGCTCATAATATAACATGATAAACATGCATACGTACTCATAATCTCAATATCAAGCCTAGATCATCACATTTATCAACTAGGGCAAAAATCACAACATGCTTAAATCGTCAAAATAGCTAGAGAGAGGTTCGATCTATACCTCTAGGACGTTCTTTGAGCTTCGTGAGCTTGATCAACCTTTGATTCCTTGCTTTCTTACTTCAAAACAAAAGGAAATGGAAATCTAAGGTTGGAAAGGGAAAGGAAACGAAGAGAGGGTTCCGAAAAGGTATAGTTTTACCTTGAAAACACTTCGTCGGAGCTCGCCGGAATGTCGCCGGAAATCACGCCGGAATTCTCTTGGTAAATTTTGAGAGAGAGTGAAAAGTGTTATCTTAAGAATGAAGCTTTCTATTTATAGAAGGGAGGCGAGGGTAACTTCGGAATTACCGAAAGTCAAAAAGGTTAAAGTGGTTGTCATTCGCTTGTCACATCGGTCACTTTAACATCACCTCACGTCAACTCCACATCTCTTCGCGTCATTGCACGGGAGACGGTAATATTTTGTTTACTCCCGAATATTTATCGATCGATATTATCCCGATACGAAAATGTCGGGTCATCAAATAAATTATCGATACTAATTTTAATTTAATATTTAATTATCCTCCTTGAAATAAGATTGGAAATCGAATAAATTCCCAAAATGATGAGTTTCCAATTCAAATCGATCGCAAAGCTTCGAATTAAATTCGATGACAAAATATAAATTTCGAAAATTCGATAAATACATTTAAAATTTACGAGGGGCGTTACATCCTCCCCCACTACAAAAAAATTTCGTCCCGAAATTTCGTAATTTATAAGAACAGCTCGGGATACTTCTCCTTCATCTTGTCTTCAAGTTCCCACGTTTCTTCTTCAGTGCCATGGTGCTTCCAAAGAACTTTGACAAGGTTGATCTTCTTGTTGCGGAGCTCTTGGGTTTTGAAATCCATGATTGCTTCTGGTCCTTCTTCATAAGTTAGATCGGGCTGGAGCTGAACTTCATCTTGATGAATAACGTGTCTTGGATCGTAGATATACTTCCGCAATTGCGACACGTGAAAGACATTGTGGACATTTCCGAAACTCGGTGGCAAAGCCAAACGGTATGCTACGGCTCCAATTCTTTCTAGAATCTCGTAAGGACCAATATATCGAGATCTAAGCTTGCCTCTAGCTCCAAAACGAATAATCCCTTTAGAGGGCGATATCTTCAAAAATACTTTGTCTCCGACTTCAAAAGTCAACTCAGTTCGTCTCTTGTCAGCATAAGACTTCTGTCGATCTTGAGCTTCTTTAATTCTAGCACGGATCTGTCGAACAATTTCTATCATCTCAGCGACTGAGTCAGGTCCTAAAACCTTCCGTTCTCCGACTTCATCCCAATACAAGGGAGATCTGCACTTTCTTCCATAAAGTGCTTCATATGGGGCCATTCCAATGGTGGCTTGAAAGCTGTTGTTGTATGCAAATTCGATCAATGGTAGAACGGCTTCCCATTTTACCCCTCGGTCTAGAACGACTGTTCTGAGCATATCCTCTAGGGTTTGAATGGTTCTCTCAGTCTGACCATCAGTTTGAGGGTGAAATGCAGTGCTGAAGTTCAATCGAGTTCCGAGCTCTTTCTGTAAGCTAGTCCAAAATTGAGATGTGAACTTCGCATCTCTGTCAGATGTGATCGTCGTTGGTACTCCATGTAGTCGTATGATTTTCTTGACATAAAGCTGAGCCAACTTATCTGATCCGTACGTAATCTGAATTGGCAGAAAGTGTGCGCTCTTGGTTAAGCGGTCCACAATTACCCAAATAGCAGTGTTTCCTCTTTGAGATTTAGGTAAACCGGTTACAAAATCCATAGCTATTGCATCCCACTTCCACTCAGGAATATCAAGAGGCTGTAACTTTCCATACGGCCTTTGATGCAATGATTTTACTTGTTGACATGCCAAACATCGTTCTACAAACAGGGCTATGTCTCGCTTCATGCCTTCCCACCAAAATTTAGACTTCAAGTCTTGATACATCTTCGTACTTCCAGGGTGAGCGGTGTACGGCGTTTCATGTGCTTCTCTCATGATTTCTTCTTTCAAATCATCAACCCTTGGCACACATAATCTTCCATCGTACGTTATGGCATTATCGGAAGCTTCTTGAAAGTTTGCGGCTTTCTTCTCACGAATTTGAAGTCGTATCTTCTCCAAACCTTCATCTTTCCTTTGCGCTTCCACAATTCTCGTCCTTAGATCAGGACTTGCCAACAAGGCTGCTATTCTAGTACTCACCGTCTCTGGTGGTGTGACTAATTCAAGATTCAACCTTTCAAAATCCTTGATCAATTCGTCCTTTTGCGTTATCACAACACAAGCTTTGGCTGGAGACTTTCTGCTCAACGCATCAGCTACTGAATTAGCTTTTCCTGGATGATAATTTATGATCAAGTCATAGTCCTTCACTAGTTCCAACCATCTTCTTTGCCTCATATTCAGATCTTTTTGCTCAAAGAAATATTTGAGGCTTTTGTGGTCAGTGAAGATTGCACATCTAGTTCCATAGAGATGATGTCTCCAAATCTTCAGTGCATGCACAATGGCTGCTAGTTCTAGGTCATGGGTTGGGTAGTTCAATTCATGCGTCCTCAATTGACGTGATGCATATGCAATCACTTTGCCTTCTTGCATCAATACACAACCTAGACCATTCTTGGAGGCATCAGTATACAGCTCATAGTCTTTATCTGCTTCTGGTACTGCCAAGACTGGGGTAGTGGTTAAGAGTTCTTTCAAGCGTTGGAAACTCGCTTCGCACTCTTCAGTCCAGGTATACTTAATTCCTTTCCTCAGAAGTTGCGTCATTGGTCTGGCAATTTTGGAAAATCCCTCAATAAATCTGCGATAATATCCTGCCAGTCCAAGAAAACTTCGAACTTCGTTCGGGTTTTTAGGAGCTTCCCACTCCTTCACAGCTTGTATCTTAGCTGGGTCCACTTTAATTCCTTCAGCGGATACTATGTGTCCTAGGAACATCACTTCCTTTAACCAAAATTCACATTTGCTGAATTTGGCGTACAGTCTCTCCTTTCGCAGGGTTCTCAAGACTGTTCTCAGATGTTCTCGATGTTCCTCTTCACTCTTCGAGTAGACAAGGATGTCATCTATGAAAACTAGAACAAAGTTATCTAGATATGGATGAAACACACGATTCATAAGATCCATGAATACTGCTGGTGCGTTTGTCAATCCAAAATGCATCACTACAAACTCATAGTGGCCATATCTTGTTCGAAAAGCAGTCTTAGGAATATCCGTTGATCGGATCTTGAGCTGGTGGTATCCGGACCTAAGGTCAATCTTCGAAAAGACCTTTGCTCCCTTAAGTTGATCAAAGAGATCGTCTATCCTTGGGAATGGATACTTATTCTTCAAAGTGAGTTTGTTCAGCTCGCGGTAATCGATGCACATACGCATAGATCCATCTTTCTTCTTCACAAAAAGAACAGGCGCTCCCCAAGGCGATGCACTGGGTCGAATGAATCCCAAATCTAGCAATTCTTGCAATTGTATCTTCAACTCTTGCAGTTCCTTGGGGGCCATTTTATACGGAGCTTTTGAGATAGGAGCTGCACCTGGTTCAAGGTCAATAACAAATTCTAGTTGCCTATCTGGCGGCAGTCCAGGTAGCTCATCGGGAAAAACATCTTCGAATTCCCTTACGATATCTACATCCTTGACAGTAATGTCCTTCTTGGCATCCTCATTGAGATACACAAGGAAAGCTTGACTATCCTTTATACTGGCCAATCTGTATGCTTGCATGGCAGAGATTAGGGGAATCCTTGTTCCTTTTCGAACTCTATGCAAGTACACTGGTTCTCTCCCAGCTTGCTCAAAAGACACGATCCTGTCCTTGCAGTGAATGGTAGCTTGGTTTTCTTCCAACCAGTCCATTCCTAGAATCACGTCCACATCCTTCATTTGTAGGACGTTTAAACCTTTGGCTCTTAATATGCATGTTCCAAAAGAGATTTCTAGGGTCGGGCAGACAAAGTTTGAGAGAGTTGATCCACCGGTCGGGGTGATTACACACAAATCGTTCTTAGTTCTCTCGGTACTAAGCCCTAGGTTCTGGACACAGTCTTCAGATATGAATGAATGCGATGCGCCAGTGTCAAAAAGCACAATGATCGGTGACTGGTTCACTAGTCCCATACCTGTTAGGTTTCCCTGATCTTCCTTCTCCTTTGGCTGTTCGAGAGCGTAGGCTCTTCCTTGACGTGCTGGCTGCTGAGCTGGCTGATGTTGATTTGGCTGCTGCGGCAGTTGCTGTTGCGGTTGTGGCTGCGGAGGCACTTGTTGAATCGGCCTGGCTTGAATAGCACGGTTGCGGTTGTTCTTCGGTTTCTGCTGGCCTTGCAGTGCTCGCAGTTGAGTATTGCCTTGGTTGCCTTGGCGCTGATTCTGGAAATCCTGGCGATTGTTGCCTTGGCGACACTGTGACGAATAGTGTCCCATCTTCCCGCAGTTGTAGCAGTTGGCACGTAATGCAGCGCATTCTCCCGGGTGGTTTCTTCCACAGCGGTTGCAGCGTTTGACAGCAAGGTTTCCTTGGCGGTTGTTCCATTGGTTCTGGAAATTCCTCTGGTTCTCAGTTTGATTGTTGCGGAAATTTTGGCTGCCCTGCCAGTTTCTCCTCTGTCCAGTTGTCTGGGTCTGTGCAACATCATCCTGCTTTCTCTTTGTTCCTGATCCGGTGGGTTGCTCGGTTTTGTTGGCCAAGAGAGCAGCTCGCAGTCCATTCCTCAATGCTGCTTCGATGTTTAAGGCTCACTGAAGTGCGTCGGTATAATCTAACCCAGTTAAGCAAGCAAGAGAAGCTTGGATGTCTGTTTTCAATCCGGACATGAATTGAAGTGCCTTCTTCTGCTCGGTGTTCACCGCGTCTGGAGCATACTTCGACAGGCTATTGAACATCCGATCATATTCAGTCACAAACATTTCTCCTTGCACAAGGCGGTGAAATTCCGCTTGTTTCTGAACTCGGTACGTCAGAGGGATGTACTTGGTGTAGAATTCTGCCTTAAATTGATCCCAAGTTAGGGCATCCTCTTGCTCAGGAGTGAGCGTCTTCACATAAGTATCCCACCAATGTTCGGCTTCGTCAGTCAGTTGGAAGGAAATGCACTGGACCTTCTCTCTGTCAGTGCAATCAAGTATTCGGAAGATCCTTTCCATGGACTTTATCCATGTTTCAGCTTTAGGTGGATCTTCGGTTCCGTCTAGCAGCGGCGGATTCTGTCGGGTAAAGATCTCTCCGATTCTTCTAGGCTCGGCGGGTGGTGGTTGCATTTTCCCGTTATAGTGCTCCCAATTTTGTTCGGGTTGGGGAACTTCGCCTTGATTCGGATTTAGTCCCTCTGGGTTCACTTGAGGTTGGCCTCTTCCACGGCCTCGTCCTCGTCCTCGGCCTCGACCTCGTCCTCGGCCTCGACCTTGTCCTCGGCCTCGGCCTCTAGCAGGGGCTTCTCTAGGTGGCATCCTGCAAATAAATAGTCGTTAAAAGGGTATCCAGGACCCTAAATACGCACAATGCGTATCGAAAAATCCTTTCAAGTATTGCGATAAGAAACAACAATTGACAGATACAATTTAACAAGGTAGGTTATCCCACAATTTAGGGTCAACCATCTTTTAAGGGACAGTATTCCCTTCAATATTTGGCATTAGCCCATGCTTCATAAATCGTTATACGATCAAGAAGATGTAGCATTAAGATGGAAAACATAACATCAAGATATACATCCGAAATGAGTAGTCATTAATTTGGGGAATTCACAACTCCTAGTACGCTCAGTGCGTAAAGAAAATCCTTTGAAGGATTGCACACTTCCCATAACATAACGAGATTAAAGTAGGTGGTTCCATAATTTAAAGTCGACATAATGTAAGGGTCGATACTCCTCTCGATACTCGGGAATGACCAAGATTATGGATACTACTTGTCATTAAGAATAGGATTGATTTTAAGCAAGGCTTTATCTCGACACCGATAAATACAATCGAAGGCCCGAAAAGTGGGCGGTAGCATTTTCATTAGAAAATCTTGAGGTTGCCATGTTGGAAAATTGGCTTCCCGCTACCAAGGTTACAACATTCATCTTCTCCCAAGGGAGGCATCCTACTTACGATTACATCAATTCGAATAATTAGAAACGGGTCCAACAAGGTACCCTACAAGCACACGTCCTACGGTTACAACGGTTAGTTATCACATATATGCATCTAATAGTCCAGGCAAAGCTGGCAATCAATAGTCATCATCCGACGAATCGAACATCCCGTCGTCGGAGCAGTCAATGATCTCAGGGGAAGTAGGGAGTTCCTCAGGGTCTTCTTCTTCATCAACATTCCCTGGTTCGTCAGCCCATTCTTGCTGCCACTGTTGTGGCCAGTTATCTGCCACCCAATCGAAAGGCATCGGAGCGGCTTCTTCATGTTGAGGCATTTCAAGGATGACTTCTCCTTGTTCATTTGCTTCTTCTTCCATTTCTTCCTCTTCCACTTCTTCATCTTCTTCCTCCTCGTCTTCGCCTTCCTCTTCTTCTTCTTCGGTGGTTTCGAGCTCTTCATCTGAGTCCTGATACTGGTCACCCAACCTTTCCTTCATTTCTTTCTTCCACGCGCCTGATAGCTTTCTCTCATAGTCATAGCATTCTTCAGAGTCGTCAGAATCCTTGTCCGAAATGTAGGGATAGTGACTGCTGTCCAATTCTTCATCACTTGGTCCAAGTGATGGATCCTCTTCAGGGTCCTCTTCTGAGTCAGACTCGCCTTCTCCTTCAGATACCGGGATCGGGGTTCGAGAAGATCCTGCTTCGTGATCATGTGCCCGTGGGCTAGGAGGAGGGCTTCTGAATGATGCTCTCTGTGCACGGATAAGAGCTATGAATCCTTCTAGATCAGATTCATCAGTAGGGGAGTTATCGAGGAAGTCCGGGTAGTTAGCTTGTGCCCAAGATTGCCAGTGAGGCGGCAACAGTTCCACCAAGCGGCGGAGTCCTTCAGTACGGGTCACTCCATGAGGGTGTGCATCTTCCCAGAACTTGTAGAAGTCGGTGAGGAACCGGTTCAGAGAGTCGCCACGACATATCTTGTAGCTTCGAAAGTAGCTAACACGACGTTCTCCTGAGGCGTTGCGTGGCAGAGGTTTGCGACGAGTGAAGAAAGACTTGGCCATCTGCGAATAGGTAAAGTCATAAGAGTTAATAATTTTTGAAAATAATGATAGGTTGTGCAATTTAAATACTCGTATAGCGATAAGAACGCAATTATAAAGGTAATACTTCTATGTTCGGCTACTGCGCATAAGAATCCTATCTTAGTACATGCTTAATCTAAGTCTCTCGCGAAGGTAAACTAACACATGCTCCCTAAAAGCATCTAAGTTCTCTAATAAGGTCTTTACAATTACAACATTCGTAATGCATATGGAAAACTTTCATGAAAATGCAACAATTTATGCACTAAAAACCTTTGATAATTAGAATGCAACTATTTATGCATTGGAACTCTCCATGAACTTTGATAAAAGAAATGCAACAATGTATGCATAAAACTTTCATATTTCAAAAGAAGACTTGCGCTTTAAACTTTAATGCAACAATTTATGCAAGATTCTTTTCTTGATGCGGCGCCGAGTACGAGTGCAGGAGCTGGAGCTGGTAAGGACACTTTTGACTCATTAATTAGGTGGAGGCCTCGAAACAAGGAGGACCTCGGTTCAGAGCAAAAAGAAAAATTTTCAAACCTGGCTCTGATACCACTTTGTCACGCCCCGATTTATTAACATGGAATTATTCAAGGAAATGAGGCACATCGGGTACGAGACTTGCACTTGAGATATCAATTTACAAGAAGAATTCAAGCAAATGAGAAAGAATCACCACACTTATCTCAAGTTAAGCAAAAGATATAAAAGGGGTGCCTCCTCAAGAAGGGATCGTAGCTTCTTGAGTAATTTAGATATCAGAGTTTACAACAATATGGATGATGACAAAAGTCTGATCAAAAGACATTGAGTTTAGCAGCGGAAAGTTATCAAGGAAGTATGTATATGAAGATACACACTTCCGCATCTAACTATTACAAAAGAATCTTCAGCTCTACTCCTCTGCTACCTCGTACTCTTGCTCCAAAAGCTTCTTTTAACCTACACATTTTAGAAATAATGCGAGGGGCTAAGTACAAATTGTACTTAGTGAACACGTGCCCGAAAACATACATATATATAAGTTTGTCATGCCTTATTAAACGGGTCGCACATGGGGTTTTAAGTTTGAAATCCTCCCATTGCACCAAAACATTTCATGAATGAGCATGCTCCTTTTTACTTAGTTATACTATCTGCAAATAACTATGTGACTGGGAGGTGGCCACCTACCACAGTCACGATGCTAGTCCGAGTAGGGCATGACCCTTAGCATGTCAGCATCATAGTGCACTAACCCGAGGTATCTCTTTCACTACCTGGGTACGATCGATAGGACTCGCAATACGCAGAGTCAACATCCACGTTGAATACGTTTGATGTTCTTCTCTGAGTGGGGTTCCCCCACTGAGAGGACAGATAGCAAACATAAAACAGTAGGCAATGACAAAGCAGTTTAAAACAAAACACTTCATTTCATGCTTGATATACTTTGAAAAGAAAAACATTGTTTTCATATTTTTAATTTGGCCCACTATATAGGGGTAAAGAAAGCCCACCTTGAGTAGGCGTGGTTATGCAATTGGTCGATCTAGATATCGATCTTCTCCTTCCCTTTCCCTATCACATAAGGATTACGAGTAAATCCTCAAGGAATAATAGATTTATTTAATATCTAATTCATCAAATAGTTCTAGACTCTTAATCGATCTTGGACTTCTCACGTTTGAGCCATCGGATAAGGATATAGATGAATGACTTGGCAAATTTTTAGTTTGACGGACAAAGTAGTCAAACATTAATTCAATAGCTCGCGATTCTATATTGAGCATTAATTCAAGAAACATGGGTTCAATTTGATTGAATAAACAATTGACTTCGTCAAGTGACTATGCACTTTCAAGAGTTTAAGATTGAAAGATGTTTCATATTCATTATGAATCATCGTACATTGCTTGAGAGTATAAGAACTCATCAAGTTGTTTCAACGAAATAATCGAGGAAATTCTCGATCTTAGATAAAGATCGAATTAAGATTTCAAAGTTGAGGTTAAACAAGTTTGGTTTAACAATAGGCTTCAAAGAAAGTTCGAGTTACAAGAGTTTGATCAAGCAATTTGATTGATTTGAATTTACAAGGATTTTTGGAAAAGTTATGAAAGATAACATTTCTTCGTTGATTGATACAAGAAATATCAAACGAAACCAATTTGGATTTGAATTAATTGAATGGAGGATTTAGAATTCAAGGAAATGTTATTGGAATTGATTGGTATGAATGGTATCGAAAGATATGAAAGATAAATCGAATCGGTCGAGGAAAGGACAAAATGTGAGAAATTTCATTCTGTCTCGACCGAGATGGAATGCATCTCGACCGAGATGGGTGTGTCGACCGAAATGAATGTATCTCGACCGATATGAGCATATCGACCGAGATGAGATGCATCTCGACCGATATGAGCATATCGACCGAGATGGAATTGAAATCGACCGAAATGAATTCGAATCGACCGAAATGGAATGAAATTGGTCGTCTCGACCGGGATGAGGTTCATCTCGACCGATATGGACATATCGACCGAGATGACTCTATCTCGCCCGATATGGCCATCTCGACCGAGATGAAGCCTATATCGGCCGAAACAGAGGCTAAAACGCCTTTGGCGGAAAATCTTGTTTTTGGCTCAAACGGTTATCCGGGCTCGTCCAATCGATTTCTAACAACACCAAATGGTTTTCTAACAAGTATAATGAGTCTAGACATGATTTAAACCGTCAAAACATGTTGGAATCGAGATTTAACCGTAATATTTCCATATTTGGACAATATACCAAAAATGCTCCAAAATCAACACAAATCGATTTCTAGGTCGATATATTGTTTCTAGGCTCATAATATAACATGATAAACATGCATACGTACTCATAATCTCAATATCAAGCCTAGATCATCACATTTATCAACTAGGGCAAAAATCACAACATGCTTAAATCGTCAAAATAGCTAGAGAGAGGTTCGATCTATACCTCTAGGACGTTCTTTGAGCTTCGTGAGTGATCAACCTTTGATTCCTTGCTTTCTTACTTCAAAACAAAAGGAAATGGAAATCTAAGGTTGGAAAGGGAAAGGAAACGAAGAGAGGGTTCCGAAAAGGTATAGTTTTACCTTGAAAACATTTCGCCGGAGCTTCGTCGGAGCTCGCCGGAATGTCGCCGGAAATCTCGCCGGAATTCTCTTGGTAAATTTTGAGAGAGAGTGAAAAGTGTTATCTTAAGAATGAAGCTTTCTATTTATAGAAGGGAGGCGAGGGTAACTTCGGAATTACCGAAAGTCAAAAAGGTTAAAGTGGTTGTCATTCGCTTGTCACATCGGTCACTTTAACATCACCTCACGTCAACTCCACATCTCTTCGCGTCATTGCATGGGAGACCGTAATATTTTGTTTACTCCCGAATATTTATCGATCGATATTATCCCG